>CAUYON010200335.1:0-21314 GCA_963573935.1 Arctocebus calabarensis | reverse complement strand
TGGCAGTCTTCCTCATAAAGTCTTTCCCCAGGCCAATATCTTCCAGTGTTTTTCCAATTCTTTTTTTGAGGATTTTTATCGTCTCATGCACTAAATTTAAGTCCATTATCCATCTTGAATCAATTTTTGTGAGTGGACCATAGTGTGCATCCAGTTTCAGTCTTTTACATATGGATATCCAATTCTCCCAGCTGTCACATGTCACTTCTGACACTTGCCAGGGCACAGGACTGGCCAGGTCTCGGGCCCAGCTTAACTAGATTCCGGATGCGGACCACTAAGTTACCTTGCTCAGGTTCAGTTTCTCATAGGTGCCTGAGGACTATCTACTTTACCTGGAGAGAGAGAGTCTTAGAGAGAGTAGAGCAGTCTTCTTGGAAAGATAGATCTTAGTCTTTAGCAGAGCTTAGTGATCTTCAGCAGAGAGATGCCGTGCTGGCGTTCTGCAGGCAGGAGAGGAGACAGAGTCAGAGTAAGCGGGTCTGTGATAGAATGTGCATGCTCCCAACTGCCTTCTCTTCCAACCTAATACAAGGCTGATCTCATGCCTCTCAATACCACAGTTGTAGAGACTGCCAATTCACCACTGCTCTCATCTCCGGAGCTCTCATGCTTGTTAGGAGAGCTAAATCCCTCTCCACGAACTTTCCACCCAGGTGTTCCATAATTGAGCTATACAGGTATTTCTTATAACTCTCACTCTTAGCCATAGGCTATATGGGCTGCAACACCCAGCACCATTTATTGAATAGGGAGTCTTTCCCTTAGTGAACACTCTTGCTTGGTTTATCGAAGATTAGATAGCTGTAAGTTGTTGGTTTCATTTCCAGGATTTCTCTACATACAATTCCAAGTATCTATGTCTCTATTTTTGTGCCAGTACCATGCTATCTTGACCACTATGGCCTTGTAATATAGCCTAAAATCTGGGATGGTGATACCCCCAACTTTGTTTTTATTGGTAAGAACTGCCTTAGTACTGTCTAAGTAAATGTCTAAACTTCCCAGAGCAATTTACTGATTCAATGCCATCCCTAGTAAAATACCAGCATCCTACTTTCAAGACCTGGAAAAAATGATTCTGCCCTTTAAATGGAACCAGAAAAAAACCTGTATAGCTAAGACAGTTCTTATTAATACATACAATTTTTTTTGAGGAATAAGCACATTTTGGAGCAGAGGTTTATGGCTAGCTTTGTGCATTCTGCTTAGAGCCTTTCAAATACTTTTTAAACTAAATTTCCCATTTACCTTTATGTTTTAGAACTACATCTTGCCCCTCCCACCTTTCTTTATACCTGGAATTTTAGACACCGGCATTTCTTAGGAAATATGCAAGATAGTTCAGAGAATTGGACAGCAGAATATTTGTACATAGTATTTTTAAAGATCTAGAGTTTTTTTGTCCATCTTTACCAATCATTACTTCATTTGCAATTTGTCTTTGAAGAATTTGCTGAAATGTGTATCACATTGAAAGAAAACCTCACCAACTTGATGTCGTGGAGAGTTTAGATCTTTGAAACACATTTTATAATGTAATGGGGCTTCGGGGAAAATAAAAAAATTAAAAGGCTTTTCTCAATCTCCCATCTTGAGTAGGAAACCTCAGGGAACCTCGCATAAAAAAGTATGTATATTGTCTATGTTATAACATTCCTTAGAAACTGTAGCTGGTTTGCAGAGTTTGCACCTGCTAATCATTGGGACTAAACAAACATGTAAAAGACATGATTATAAACACATTATTTTTAGAGCAAACTAAAGTCACCAATTTTAGCTAACATATTAGATATTCCCCAATAGGTGTTACAAATTAGGCAATAGGAAAAAAAAATATCCTCTGGGATAGTGATGCAACAACAAAATTACCTTTTATAAGATTTATTGAGGCTTAATTGATATAAAATATTGCACAAAAATATATACAGATTGTGATGAGTTTGGATATGTGTTTACATCTGTAAATATATCACCGGAGTCCCTGAACTAAACATTTCTATCACTGCCAAAATTGTCCTCATATTTTGTGGGTTTGGGTGTATGTTTGGCAAGAATGTCTAATGTGAAAATTTTATCATTTATGTGTTTTGAAGTGAACAACAGCATATTGTTAACTGTCTGCACTATGTTGTACAACAGATCTCTACAACTTGCATAACTGAAATTTATAGCCGTTGAATAGAAACTTCACAGTTCCCTATGGCCCATGCCTTTGCAACCAGAATTCTACTGTCTGCTTCTATGAGATTGATTATTTTAGACATCTCATATAAGTGGGGACACAGTATTTGTCCTCCATGACTGGCTTCTTTCACATTAGTATAGTGTCTTCAGATTCATCCATGTTTTGGCTAATAATTGAATCACAGTGTTGAAGCGATAGCCACATCTACTTGTACAGTACAATACTTTGTAAACAGTATTATAATTATTTATAATAGCTAAGCTGGAGAAACAACCTAGATGTTTATCAAAATGTAAATGATGAAAATGTAGTGAGTGTGTATGTGTCTCTCCCTATATACATTATATGTATACACATACATATTTACATGTATAATGGAATATTATTCATCTTTTATAAAGTGTATCTTAATATATTTTGCTTCAGTATAGACATTTTTATATAATCTATGAATAATTCTTTATTTTACCTCAATTCTATGATTCCTGATAATATTTTATCCTGCCATGTCTGATTTATTATTTATTTACTAAAACATCGAAATCACAGATGGTAATCAATATCTGTAAATTAGAGTATTAGCGGAAGACAACTATAGCTTTAAAAGCTGCTAAGATTTATCTTTAGTTTCAGAATAAGTGAAAACGATTCTCAATCTGTACTATCATTAACGTAATGCAATTAAAAACGTGGAAATGAACATAAATCTTAGAGATTCCGACTATGCTTACTATATGAGTTATGATGGACAACAGTTTTTTATTTTTTTAAATTAATGCCGGTAAGTGGAGGCTCCTTTTTTTCATGTTCCCCATCTCCCAACTATCCCAATTCCAATATAATTAGAAAAATATGTGTGTTTTCAAAGTTCTGGAAATTTATATTATGGTATTTACCTTTTTTTAATTAAATATGCTTTTCAAATTAAAATTTATATTGACATCATTATAGATTTACATTTATTTGTAAAAACTAACTATAAACATATTCCACATAATCCCCATCCTTGGTAATATTTTGGAACTCTTAACTTTTATAATAATCATAGCCAAGGTGTTCACATGGACACAGTCCACCAATCTCATTCATATTCTCTGGGGGGTTCTTGTTCATTCATTTAGGTGGATATCTGTGTAGTAACTTCCACAAAAATGGTCTTCCTTCCTAGGTCCATTATGTTCCCAACACCACGGTCATGATGCTGAACAGATTCAATACCTCAGGGATCATCACGTTGCCTTTTTGTACCATGTTCATTTTCCTCCTGCTATCGTTTCTCTCCTCCTTCATCCCTAACTCCTGAGAACCAGTGATCTGTTCTCCTTTTTTACCATTTTGCGTTTGAAATGTACAGCACATCCAGTGTGTAGCCTTCAGGATCAGCTTTTGTGTTCACTTCCATAAATCACTGGCGATTTGCTCAAGTTGTCCCATGTACAGATAGTCTTCCTTTTTGTTGAATGCTCCATGAGAGGTCTATGCCATGGATCGTTTGATGTTTCATCTGTCAGAGGACATCTGGGCTGATTACAGTTTTGAGCTATTACCAATAAATCTGCTACGTACCATCATTTACAAGTCTCTGTGTGAAAGTAAGTTTTTATTTCATGGGTAAAAATGCCAAGGTGTGCAGTTGCTGGGTTGCCTAGTATTTACATGTTTACTTTTTTAAGGAACTGCAAAAGTATTCTCTAGAGAGACTCTGATATACAATTTTACCAGCAAGAGAATCCAAGTTCTCCACATACACCCTAGAATTTCATATTGTTGCTATTTTTTTCTTCTTGCTATTTTGACAAGTGTGTAGCCAGCCATTTCCCAAAGGTTGGTTATACTAATCACCTCTGCCTGTGTGTTTTTGCCATATGCACATTCACTTCAGCAAAATACTCTTCATGTCTTCTGCTCTCCAACTTATTTTGGGTGTGTGTGTGTTTCATTTTGAGAGTTATCTATGTATATTAGACATTATTTCATTCTTGACTATATGATTTCAAAACACTCCCAGTCTCCAGCTGGCCTTTTATATTTTGCACATAGGATTTCATGGAGCAAAAGTTCATAATTTTGATAAGGTATATTCATTTTTCCTTGCATGCATCATTGTTTAGGCACAAAATTTAAGAGTTATTCTTCTAGTTCTACATTCAAATATTTCCTCCTACTTTTACCCCAAAACATGTTACAAAGTTTTTAAGTTTTACACTGAGTCAATTCAGTTTGGGACAATTTTTGCATATAGTGTGTGTGATTTATTTAGTACAAAGTTTGTTTATTTCCAAACTTCTACTCTTACTTTTTTTTTAAATTTTCTTCGTTCCTTCTGTTTACTTTGTGTTTATTTTTCATTCTTTTTCTAGTTCATAAAACAGGAAATTAGGTTATGAGACCTCATTTCTAATGTAACTAATTCCCTATAAAATTCTCTCTCAGCACTGCTTTAGATGCACCTCACATATTAGATATATTCTATTTTTGTTTTCATCTAGTTCTGCATATTTCTTATATCTCTTTGAATTTCCTTTTGACCCATAAATAATTGCAAATGTATTTTTAAATTTAGGTGTTTTATTTGTTTGTTTGTTTTCCCTTCCTGGTTTGATTAGATAAAACTCATAGAACATACTCGGCATTGCATCAATATTTTTAAGGCATTTGTTTTCTTTGTATTTTATGCCAAGGATATAGTTTATCTTGTTGGATGTCTCATGTGTTCTTGAAAATATATATATATATATATATATATATGCAGCATATATGTTAATATTTATGTTATTACATGTTATATGTAATGTATACATGTGCTATTAATTAGCATGTTTATGAACAACAATTGGATCCTGCTGGATTTGCATACTATAGAACTTCTATCTTTGTGGATTATCTGTCTGTAGTTACATCAGCATTTGAAAGAGGAATTTGAAGTCCCCAACTATTGTTATAGATTTTTCTGTTTATCTTTTTAACTGTGCCAGGTTTTTTCATGTATTTTGAAGCTCTTTTTCTGTGGGTGCATCAACATATGTCTTTCAAAGAAATTCTTTTATTATTATTTTTGTTTTCAATAATTTTTTTTGCTCCAAATTCTATTTTGTCAGATATTAATATAACCACTTCTGCTTTTATAATATATAAAAATAAGGTTTGCATGATGGTTCTTATTTCATTATTTACATTCGTTATTTATGTCATCAAATACGCAGTAACTTTTTGAAAGCAGAATATAGTTGTGTTACATTTTATTTTGTTCAATTGGTCTTCTCTGTCTAATTGCTGCATTTACACCGTTTACATAAAAGTGATAGTGACATGGTAATGAAACATGCAATTTTGTTATATTTGTTTCATTTGTTTGCTCTGCTTCTCACTTTTTTTTTGTTTGTTTTCTTTTTTGTGCCTTTCTGTGGATTACTTGAACACAATTAAAGATTCTGTGGGGGGTGGCTTCTGTGGCTTAAAAGAGTAGGACGCCAGCCCCATATGCCAGAGATGGTGGGTTCAAACCCAACCCCAGCCAAAAACTGCAAAAAAAAGATTCTGTGTTACTTCATTTCTAGTGTTTCTGAGGGTACCTTTTTGTATAGTTTTCATTGTGTTTGCTCACTATTACTCTATACTTATGATAGTTTTAACAGTCTCTTGGAGTCAACATTTTACCATTTTGAATAACATACGAAAGCTGCATTTTCTTTGTTGTCCATTTATTTAACCCACTTAAAATAGTTTAAACTTGAGTATCATATGATGTTATAATCGTGTTTCAATATTTACGTATGATTTATAAAACTCATGAGGAAAAGGATAGCCTATTATATAGTCATATGTTTCTCTTCTTCCCCTATTGCTCTGTCTTGCTTATGCTCCAGGAGTCCTTCATTTATGATTTACTTTGTCCTTGAAGAATTCTCTTTAGTTAACCAATAAGTAGAGGTATGATATCAACAGTTCTTTCAGTTTGCATTCATCTGAGAATGATTTTATATCCCTTCATTCTTAAAGTGTATTTCTACTAAATTTAGAATTAAAAGCTGACATTTCTATTTTTTCAAAGTTATGTAACAGTACTTTTTAATCTCCATGGTTTTATAAACAAACTCTCCCATCATTTTAATTGTCTTTTCCTTTAGATAATGCATCATTTCTCTCTGGCTGCTTTCAGTATTTTTTTTTTGTATCTTTATTTTTTAAATACACTAAATCTTGGTGTAGATGTGTTTGGGCTTTAACCTATGTGGGGTCCCCTTAGCTTCTTGCATATAGATAGTATGTCTTTCATCCAATCTGGGAAATTTTCAGCAACTATTTCTTCAAAACTGGCCTCAGTTTGTCCCCACTTTCTTCTAGAATTTCAGTAATACACATACAGGACCTTTGTTATTTTTCCTGTGTCCCCAACATATATATTTTCTTTATGTTTTTCAGATTGGATGAGCTCTATTGTTCTGTTAACTCATTTTATTCTCTGGTATCTTCAGTACACTCAATGTATCTAGCATTTTTTTTTATTTTTTTTTTATTTTCTCTCTACCTGTACATATGTTTATTTGTTTTCCGCTTTTTGCCTTCACAAAATTAAAAAGGCTTAAAATTTAATAACAATAACAATGTTTAAGATAAGGACTAGAAACAAAGACCTCGTGGAGAATGAATGAAGATAAATACATTCAGAAAAGAAATCAGATGATTGCCACAATGAAATATTAAGCAATAATAATAATAATGTAAAAAAGTAACCTTCACATTGTCAGATAAGAGTAGGTCTATCATAGATGCTTTACTCTGAGGTCCAGTATGGAGTCATCAGTTAAATTCCAAAATCTCAAAAAATAGACAACTAATATTTATAAATACAAATAAAAGAATTTCAAAAAACAGATCATGCAAATTCTTATAGACAATAGAAAAGAAGTACTTCAAAATCGTTCTACTTCATCTGGATATACCTGATATTAAAATTGGAAAAGATGGCTCAGCCCCTGTGGCCAGCGGGCTAAGGCACCAGCCACATATACCTGAGCTGGTGGGTTCGAATCCAGTCTGGGCCCGCCAACCAACAATGACGGCTACAACCCAAACAAAAATGGCCGGGTGTTGTGGCGGGCCCCTGTAGTCCCAGTTACTTGGGAGGCAGAGGCAGGAGACTCGCTTGAACCCAGGAATTGGAGGTTCCTGTGAGCTGTAATGCCACATGACACTCTACCGAGGGTGACAACTTGAGACTCTGTCTCAAAATAAATAAATAAATAAATAAAAAGTAAAATTGGAAAAGATATATTATTATAAAGGGAAATTCCAAACATATTTCACTTATAAATGAGGGTGAAATATCCTAAACAACATATTAACAAGTTTAATTAAAAATTAATGTTCAAGTAATATACTTTGGTCAAAGTTAAATCCAGTTTATGTGAGAATTAGTCACTATTTTCTTTTTTTTTTCTTTTCCTTTCCCTCACCCCCTCCTTCCTCCCTCTGTCTGCTCTCCCCTCCCCCCATGCTCTAGCAATATTTATATTTGTTTCTCCTATAATTTCCATTTGGTTCTTTTAAAACTAACCTCTGTTTCTTTGCTGAGATTATATATATATATTTCACTTTAAAATCCTTGTCAGGTATTTCTAGTAACTGATTTATTTTTATGCTGGTATCAGAATATTTCTTTTCTCATTCAATTTGTGTTTTTTTTGGTTCTTGGTATAAAAGAACTTTTATTAGTTCTGAAAATTTTTCCTATTATGTTAGAAGATTTATAGTCCTGTTTAAATGTTCTATTTTAGCATTCATCCATTTTAGATTTAGCATGTGGGTCTTTGTGAGCATTTTTGTGAACAATGGTTCACCTGGCAATGAATTTTCAGTCTGTGTAGTATTGTTTTAGTCAGACTAGATTATCTGGAGTTACTGAGGTCCTGGTTCACCTTGACTGGTGCTGTGTGAGGGGACAAATGACTTTCTACAGGCCGTTGTGCTAGTTGTTTCTTGAAGAAGGGGCTATATGGTGCAATTCCCTTCCAGGTGATGTCCAGCTCCCCTGGTGTCCTTGGACAGGGATGGGGAATATCAACACAATTCAAAGAGGCTTCTAGAGCAGGACAACTCATGTTAACTCTTTTCAGCCAACATGCTTATCTGCCTCAGTGGCTGTTGTGAAAGGAGGAAGCAGAAGGCCTTCATTCACTGCCTGGTTTGGGTGGTACTGTCAAGCATTATCCCTGGTTAAAGTTGTCATGCTTGCTTGTCGCTGTCATAGGGACTTCTGTTTGATGTGGGGGAATGTGGTTACTGAGATTCATTCTGATATCAAGTTTGGTGTCATGAAACTCCTTCGCTGGTTCTCTTTTGTTGGTTCAGGGGATAAAACAATCTGCTGTTGGTCTGTTCCTCCAGAGCTAGGGTTGCAAACAAGCTCATCTTTTACCTGCCTTTCAGAATTCACTTAGGGTTGTTCCTTGCCACCTAACTGTGATTAACAGAAAGGAAGAGGGGACAATGGTTCCAAACCATTTTATCTGAACTACAAGTGCACTGCATGCATTCAGTTACCTTGTTTCCCAGAATGAAGACTAATTTATCAATTTCTATTACTGGGGGGAAATTCTACCAGCATATTTTGTGCATGCCTTTTTAATAAATGGTACTTATATGTACTATTAAATCTAGGTGATCACAGTTTACATTAGTTAAGGTTCTCTATAAAATTAGGAATTATTAGAATATTTAGAAGAGGGGGAGAGAGAGAAAAAGAGACTGGACTGATTTACGAGTTCATTATTTGCAAGTTAGAAAGCTAGCAGAGCCTGGGATATAATTCAAAATAAATTAGAAGGTATGAGCAGGACCAGATGGATGTCCAAGCTCGAAAACACAGAGAGAAAACTCATCCATTCTCCACCTTTTTATTTCATTTGGTCCCTCAGTATATAGTATGAAGCCTACCCATACTGTTAAGGGTGGTTTTCTTTACCCAAACACATTTAAATTCTAATTTCTTCTGTAACACCTTCACAGACATATCAGGAAATAACATTTTGCCACTTATCTTTAAATTCTTTTCTTTTTAAGAATTTTTTTTTTTTAAATTCAGATTAATACGGAGGAGGGAGGTAAATGTGATTGGATTACATGGTCTTGTTAAAGTCTGGGTTGTGATTGTGCCCTTCACCCAGGAAGCATGCAATATACATGTTTGGTGGGAATTTTCACAACCCTTTCTTCCCTTTTCCCTACTTGAATTTAATTGAGTATTTCTCTCATGGGAGTAAGTAGTTGTTAATCATCGCAGCACACTTCATAATTGCAAAGCTGTGGAAACAACCCAGGTGCCCTTCAACACATGAATGGATTAACAAAGTTTGATAAATGTACACCGTAGGATACTACTGAGCCATAAAAAATATTGGATATCTTTTGTGACACCTTGGATGGATTTGGAGAACATCCTCCTATGTGAAGTATCTGGATGTTCTTTAGCCAAGTCAGGATGACATATAAAATTAACTATTTAATGATTAGTTACATCTCATGTTCCAATGCTATTTATAAAACATTTCTAGTGAAACAATTTCCTTATTTGTGATCTGTATAATTTGACTTGTATTTTGAGGAGGAAGATTTAATTTTAAATTCATAAATAATCAAGGGCTTTTTTAAGAGGGCAAATATTTGAACCTGGACCATTTTCCCAGATGCAGCTTCTTGGAGCTCTTTTTTTTTTTTTTTTTTTGAGACAGAGTTCACTTTGTCGCCCCTGGTAGAGTGCTGTGGCTTCATAGCTCATAGCAACTTGTGACTGGGGCTCAAGCTATTCTCTTGCCTCAGTCTCTGGAGTAGTTGGGATTATAGGCACCCGCCACAAAGCCTGGCTATTTTTTAGAGATAGATGGGACTGGCTCTAGCTCTGGCTGGTCTCAAACTGATAAGCTCAGGCAATCAGCCCACCTCGGACTCCCAAAGTGCTGGGATTACAGGCATGAGCCACTGCACCTGGCCTAGCATCTTGGAAGTTTTTCAAAATAATTACCAAATTTATAATTTATAAAGTGTTGGCTTTCCATGTGTGCAGAGGCTTTGCTACTCTTTCTCTCCAAAATGTATAGCTATGGAGCTCAATATCTCTCTAGAGTATGTATAAGTTGGTGTTTGGGTATCCACCTCCTTCTATAACTCTTATGCACACGTCCTCTCCCCTTTGTCAATGCTCCTATTTTTATTTGTTTTGCTTTCTGTTTTTCCAAAGGCTGCATTGTAGCCAAGTTATATTTGTGATTTTTTGCTCCTGACCTTCATTTTCCTCACTCAAATCTTCATTTCCTTGTTCCTAATACCAGGAAAACCTACAATGAATTCAAATGCATAAAATACGCTAAAATATTTTATTCTACAATTTTTTTGATAAGTCAGGCATTATTCTAGCTTATTCCTTTCAGACTTGGATTACACCTGATTTTTCATGATAAAATATAAAGGATATCCCTGGCAGTGCCTCTGGCTCAGTCATTAGGGCGCCGGCCCCATATACTGAGGGTGGCAGGTTCAGACCCTGCCCGGTTCAAACTGCAACAAAACATAGCCGAGCGTTGTTGCAGGCACCTGTGGTCGTCCCAGCTGCTCAGGAGGCTGAGGCAAGAGAATCACCTAAGCCCAAGGGCTGGAGGTTGCTGTGAGTTGTGATGCCAGGGCACTCTACCAAGGGCGATAATGTGAGACTCTGTCTCTAAAAAAAAAAAAAAGAAAAGAAAAGAAAAGAAAAAAGAATATAGAGCATATCCAATGATGAATCTTATGTTTGTCTTGGCTCTGGGACAATAGATACTAGTTCATTTTGCATTTTTAGGATCGTATGGTTAAATGACTTAAAGCAACTCTTTACAGGTTACAGCCATTTGCCTATAATCTTTAACAATTATACCACTTATTTTGAAATTTAAAAAATTAATAATTAGTAAAAAAATAAAAGTAGCTCTAATCTTTTTAAGATGGGTAACAAGTGGAATAGTTTTGCCAAAAAATGACAGACCTGACTCACTACGTGAAGTCAGACTCCTTTATTATTTTTTGTCAGTTATCAGACTCCTTTATTAATCATGTTATATATTCTGTCTTCAGAAGGAAACAGCAAACTATTGGCAGTGGAGTAGGTGAAGAATTATAGAACCATAGATGTTTCTTTCACAGTAGATGCAGCAACAGTGGCATCAGTCCTGGAAGTACAGACATGATCATTGATTGCCCAGAGCCAGACTCGAGGATGGACAGTGACTTCACTGTTCTGAGTCACAAGCTACCAGAGCTATTAAAACAGCAGTGAAATAAACTGCGAGAATCACAGAGATGACTTGTGTGTTCACAAGTGACTCTGTACTCAGGTGTCTAAATGTCCTTCCGTTGAAGTATAGGTAAAGTTTCTACCAGAGCTGTCTTATCTTTATAGAGGAGTGTAAAAATTATTGGTTCACATTAATGCATAGTGTTTGGCATGTTACTTCAAAGTCTATATTCTAATATCTCTTGTAATAATTTTTGCTGCTTAACAAGTAAAGTTGTACTTTGTCACTTGTGGGAGGCAAATGCTTTCATGCAACAACATTTCTAAAAGGCATGTGACAGAAAAAGATTTTTATTTCTAATGCAATTAATCAGGGTTCTCCAGACAAACAGAATGAGTAGGATATTGGAATAATGGATAGAAGGGTCGTTAATACATACGGATATAGACATGTAAGAGGAAATTTATTATGGGAATTGCCTCAAGTGAGGAGACAGGCTGAATAAATCAACCATCTATGAGCTGGAGAAGCAAGAAAACTAGTGGGGTAATTCAAACCGAGGCTTGAGAACTAAGGCAGCTTGGAGTGTAAGTCTCAAGACTGAAGCCTCTGGAACCAGAGTTCTGATGTCTGAGGGCAGGAAGAGATGGACGTTCTAGTTCTAAGAGAGAGAAAGCAGATCTGCGCTTCCTCTGTTTTGTTGCTTTATCTGGGCCCTCAAATGATAACACAATGCTGTCCACCTGCACAGGGGAGTTATTTTGCAGTCTCCTGATTCCAATTCTATTCTCTTCTGGAAATATTCTCACAGACACAACCCATAAATAAAGTTTATCAGCTACCTAGGCATAGACCCATCAAGTTGACTTAAAAAATTACCAAATTAACTGGAGTTCATAAAAAGGATAGCTTTCTGCTAATGCATCATAAGTAGTAAAATATGATGTATACAAAATATAGATTGTATATTATGTTATATAATTTATTTGTTAATATTCTTCCCCCAAAGTAGTCTGACAAAATAAAGTAGAAATGGAGTGCAAGCTGAGAGAGCAGGGGAAACATCTTGCTGAATGTCTCAGAGATTGACTTGCCCTCGCTCATATAGATAAATAAGTAAATCTACTTCTTTTCCTCCTATTTCTGTCAGATTTCTTGTGAAAATCTGATTCACATTCGGAGTTTAAAGTGAAAAATAAAAATAGAACACTGTTTGGCTTCTGCTGTGTCAGATAATTACTTTCAAAATTCTGTAACTGAAAACCAGTTGGGATTGGAACTGTGTTTTTGTTCCTAAGAAGCAGAAATTCTGTCATGTGCTGCTACAATATTTGACTGATACTGCAGAAGTTACCTTTCCAGTTAGTGAGCATGAATGACTATCCAGTTACAAGTGATGGGCACACTGTTAAAGAATGATAAATCCAGAAAGCTGGTGTGTTCTTATATAACATAAATATCAATAGGTAATGCATTTCTATTTCATATGTAAAAAACACAATATTCAACTTTCATTAAGAGAAATATTTTTTTTTTGCCCCTACAATGTTGTGTTAAACGGATTTTTATGTGTTTGTGTGTGTGCATTTGAAAATAAAAGTGCAAGCATTAGGCTCCCTGGCAGCCCATGAATTTCTGTCCATGTGCTGGCTCAGTGTTATGTGTCTGGAATTATGTACATATTAATCCTTGCTATCCCATAAAGTGCTATCTTCATTTTCAAATGAGGGAGGTGACTTTTTAGACACGCTCTGTCTGGTGATAATTTAGAGATTTTTCCTAATAACCTCAAATTCTTTTCTGAGCTTCCAATTCTGGTAGGTAATACCTACTGAAAGTATGCCCTTGGAGGCTTTGCTGCCTTCTCTAACTTAATCCAAACTAAACTGGACTCTAAGTCTCTACTAATAGTGGTTCTTACCTGTTTTCCCTGCTGGTTTCTCTTCAGCACTTACACCTCCCTCCGCAGGTGTTCAGTTAATGCCTCGACCACCTCTTCCACACTCACCTTTCCCTGTACCCAGTCTGTTAGTGATTCCTGTCGACTCCTCGTCTGAGACATATAGGAAATCTTTCTGGTTCTCTTCTTTCCAAATTTCTTCATGTCTTTACTCTGTCATCAGCTTCAAGTTGAAGCACTGCAATAACTTCCTAACCAGCATCTTCCTAACCAGACCCCTCTATTATCATATAAATTCCTCTTCATCAAGCACCCAGGTTGACCCCCTCTAAGCAGATACCTGGTAGCATTATCCTGCGGTTTAAAACGCTTCAGATTAATCCAAGCACATCTAGATTAAATTCCAATCCTAACACAGATTACATGACATGATTAGCTGTTCTTTGTTTGCTCTTTTATAACTCTATTTGCTCCTTATCTCCTCTAATCAGAACTTCTATTTTTCTTTGTAAAACTTAGCAAAAGACATGATTTAATTATCTGCTTATCAGCTGGATTTACTACTAAATGCTAAACTCCTTAATTGCACTTCTGATATGTCTTTTGTTCACCATTATACCACCGTAGAGCAAGCAGACAGCCAAGTGCCGGCCCATGGTAGATAATCTAAAATCATTAAATGAATGAAGAAACGGAGGAAAGAAGCAAAAGTTCATTATTTACACAGCCTTTAAAGGGAAGAATTAGAATTGAAAGACAGACTTCCTAATTTCCATTGTTTGTTATCTCATACCTATTGACTAGAAATATCAACTTTAAAAGATTCCATTTTTAGAAAATTAGAGAGGTTTAAAGAGAATGATAAGAAAGTCTAAATAGATAGTAGGGGTTTTCTGAGTGTATATTCTACCTGAGAAACGAGTTTGGAATATAGTAGAAATCAAAATCAGTGCAATGGACCAGAATGATGGGGTCATTTATGGTATACATGTATATATTACACACAGAGATGTGTAATTAATGCACTAATTACATTCACTTGTGATCTGTGATTTTTGTATATAATATATTCATAAATTATGTTGTTTGTACAATTGCATATTTAGATATATCTGTATTATATACTATATATGCACTAGTTATACATATATGTATATATGATATGGCTTAATGTCTTTTACCAGCATTATTAATTTACTACTCTAGCTAGAACTATGAAACTAGTACTACTACCATCAAACAATCATTTTTAAGACAAAAATTTTAGCACTTGAAAGAATGGGAAAAGGTCTTGAGCTTTTTCTATAAGTTCTGAATACATTCATTTGGAACAGACGTTTATGTTATTCTCTCCTTTAACTGTTTGTCAACTTGAGATTCTCAGTAGTTTTCATTTTTTTTTTTGCAATCCAAAGATTTTGCAAACAATTTTCATTGTGTTTTGTCTGTAAAATGTAGCCAAGTTCTTTTGACTTATTTTTCCATCCCTTGGACATTTGCTTTCTATTTAATTAACTATTAAGTATCATAAATAAACTGGAATTATAAACTTAACTATTAGTAATAATTACTTCAGTAAGTGTCTAGCATTATTTAAGTAATTATATGAAACATTATTCCAAGCAGTTTATATTCGTTAACTTATACATGTATATCCACCTCATTGCTATATATTGAAGAAAACAGCATTATTTTCACTTTACAGGCAATATAATGGGAACTCAGTAATGCCAACTAACTTTCCCAAAGTCATACAATGTGCAAATGAAATAGCAGTCAGAATTTACAGACAACGTCTGACTTCACAGCTTGTTGAGATTAGTATTTAATAAAGGCGATTGCTCTGTAATGATTAATGGGGAAAGAATAAATTTTAATTTTGCAACAGACTGTTCTCTTATGTTCTTGAACCCAGATTACAGGAACTGGAGAAGCGGCTGTGGGTGCTTCAGATATAGGGTATGATTTCTCCTCAAAGCAAGCCTTTTTTCTTTGAATAAAAATGTATTGACCTATTTAAAACTAGTCTTCATCACTAACTAAGAAGACAGAAAGCCACTAAAACAGGACAGAGGGGAAACAGAAAGGAAAGGTCATGTTTGATACAAAGATACAAATACACACCTTTAATCAATTCCAAAGAATGAAAACTTTTCCATTAACAAGAAGTTACTATTTAGTATTATGACTATAATATACTGATACTGCCATTCATATGAAGGGATGCATGATCCGCCATTCATTCCACTGGATGGTGTTGGATATTTTGATTGTACAAAATTGAGTGTTTTCTAACACATGCATATCAAATATCAACCTTATCAAAGATAGAACATAGTCTGTTAAGAAGCCTATGTTACTAAGCCAACTTGACAGATGAGATGGATCTTATAAGCAGAGATATTGTGGGTAAGTTTGGGTGCATTCAAATTATGTCTAAGTAGCAGTGCCCATTTCATAGCTAAATGAAAATGTAGAGCTAGCCTCAGAATATATTTTTAGATTAATTTTTTTAACAAAACATTCTGCTAACTATGTATACTAATTTAAAATTATTCTTACATTAAACACTTGAAATAAACACTTTTTATCATGGAGAATCTAGTGATATAAATGAATTAACTGACACAAATTTCAACAAATATTTTGCAAGAATGAACTCTCATTTATGGCTCAAGTTGATCCCATTACTAACTACCATCTTGAAATGTCAATCTATGGGTCTCCAAAATAGATAAATTCAACCTCGACTCCCAACAACTTGATATTTGATGATTTGAAAATAAAAAAGAGGCTTAATGAGATGTAGAAACTTAGCAAGAATAAGGCAGAGAGGAAGACAAAAAAAAGAGAGAGAGTGCTTCCATAAACTGATAATATAAATAGATTTATCCAATAAAAATAAATATTACTAATTGGACATATTTATGAAAAATTAATTGTTTTATACTCTTTTTATAATTATATATGTGAATATGTTACTATAAATTACTCATATTCATTGGACTTGGGTAGAGGTCTTTAAATCCATTTTTTTTTCACTCTGCCTTGAACTTTCATGTGATATTTACTATTTCACTTGTTTTCCCTCTCTAGATTTGTTTTATTTTGTTTATTCATTTAGGTCTCATAATCGAATTTTATCTTAGGTTTACTACATGGTCTTGACCATAATTTAGTCTTTTCATAAGTCCTCTGATGAAAACACATGCACACAATTTTTCACAACTCTAAGAATAATACTGTCTTGCTCTAAAAGACTTAATCACTCAATAAACACTTTTTGCAAACTCCCTTAAGCACGGCCCTAATTTGATATAGAACCCAAATAAAATGTCCCTTCTCCCCAAGAGTTCAGCCCAAGGTGACAGATCTCTGTTGTTGCATGTAACGTGCCAGAGACAGCATGAAGATTTTTTCTCCCCTTCTACAGAGGTACCTTCTCAGGCCTACATTGCCCAGTCCCACATCCACTTGTACCTACTTCTCTCAAGTGCAATAAAAATGAAAGGAATTCATGTCCCATCCACAAAGAATCTTGTACACTTTCATTTTTCAATCTGAGAATTCAGAGTCCATCAGGTCCTGAGGCCCTAAATCTGCAAAGTGGAAGGAGCAGAGTCTACCTCTGTCCCTTCCTCCCCCTTCTCCATACAGATCTGGACGTTACGGAAGCTAGAAGGAAGGTCTGTCACGGAAAACCACTGAGATCCTAGGAGTTATCTCAGTTGTTCTCAAATACCATATACAATGTAAATGGTATGTTGTATGTCTGTGTTGAGTGCAGTGAGGACCTGAGTGAGAAGAGTTCAAATACATAAGATTATGAACATTTTTTTAATCAAGATTCTTCATTTTTTTTTGTCCAGTTTTGACCAGGGCTGAGTTTGAACCCACTTCCTCCAGTATGTGGAGCTGGCACCCTACTCCTCGAGCCACAGGCGCCACCCAATTTCTTCAAATTTTAACTTTAAACTTTAAATTAGTTTCATGGTAGGGCTGAGTACATTGGATACTTTTTCTTTCATTCCTGAGATACTTTGCTAAGAAGACTATGTTCCAGCTCCATCCATGTAAACATGAAAGAGGTAAAGTCTCCGTCTTTCTTTAAGCCTGCATAATATTGGGTCAGTGAGCACTTGGGCTTCTTCTATGACTTAGCAGTTATGAATTGGGCTGCAACAAACATTCTGGTATGAATATCTCTGTTATAATGTGATTTTTGGTCTGCTGGATATATCCCTAGTAAAGGAATTATAGGATCGAATGGCAGGTCTAATTTTAGATCTCTAAGTACTCTCCAAACATTCCTCTTAATCTAATTTTTGTATTTTTTTTCTTAATTTAACTATGCCATAGTCTTAAGAAAAGACAGTCTATAATTTTGCCCAATAGTTTTCACAAGGTTATAATCATTGCATATAATTAAAATATTTATATAATTATGGAATAAAAGAATTTCCTTTTTTAGTACAAATGTTTTGAATTAAATGTTTTTGTTCATCTTTAAGAAAAAGAAAATAATATTTACTTATAGACTTTGGTGCAAGAAGGGCACAGGAAGCTAAATCAGGCAAAAAGTTTGGCTTGAAAAATAATACAGAGCAGTTTAATGTTAGTAATATTAAATAATTAAAAATGCAAAGTAGCCATATTACTCACAGAGAATTCGTGAGTCTCAAATTCTTCTGGTAAATGTGTTCTTGTCTTACAAATTTAAGTAGTATTTAATTGTTCTTACTAAATGTAATGGCATTATATTTATATGCAAAATATTCACAATACATGGAGATGAGAGCATGCCACATGGCGAGTCCTAGTGAATGAGGTAAACAACTCCTAAAAACATTTGTCCATGTGGTGGTAAAGGGGCAGAAATTATACAACTGTGTGTCATCATGTGGAGACTGAGCTTTCCCTGATGAAAGAATGTTTGGCTTTATCGTCCAGGGATTCCTAGTGGAAAAGTGTTATTAAGTTTGTAATACAAGGACAACCCGGAGTTATACTCAGTTTACTAGGCTATGTGGTTATTTTAAATCTACTCATGAATTTTTTTTCACTCTTGATGCATTCAGTGTGGAAAATATCAAATGTATTAATATGGAAATTGGTTGAGTTTTATGAATGTTAATTTATGTCCTTCATTATTTTATTTTGTCTGATCCATTCTTTCCACATTCATAATTCTTTGCAGAAGCCATTTCAGCAAGGGTAAGAGACTTCTTATCTAAATGCACTTTATTAATATATGGGGAAATCAGGATGGGAACAGAAACCTATTACACTCTCAGTATCATGTTCTTTCCACTGCAGTACCCTGCCTTCATGTTACATAATAGTGGAGGAGATTAATTTCTAATTGTGACACATGGACCAGCAAGAAGGCTTTATCAGGATTTGTTCATGTTAATTAGGCAGAAACAAAGTTAACGCAGCTTAGAGTAGCAAAGAACTTTCATTCAAATACATTTTACATCTGCAAACCAGATGTCATATTCAAAAGTCTCAGACTACAGAAAATATTAAGTTTTTACCAAGGGTAGAAAGATGTGTGGTGAAATGAAATATTTTATATTCACAAATATAGATACTTTATTGCTATATTAAGGCCCTACAAGGTAAAAATCTAGTCCTCATACACTTTCCTGATATACTGAGTACTGTCTCCATTATAGGAAGATTCAGAATGCTTTTTCCATGCATTTTACTACAAGTAACATGTCACGAGCAGTGGAATTTGGCCTTGATCATCCCCGAGCCAAAGAAAATTTTTATTATCCTCATTTTACGATAGAGGAAACTGAGTCACAGAGAGGTTAGGTAACGTGTTCTAAATCACAGGGTAAATAAGTGTAAGTTCCTTCGTGTAAATGCAGAAATTCAGCCACTAAAGTTAGGCTGTTAATTATCATCATGCTATGTCACTTCCACTGTAGAGAAATCTTTCCTTAAGGAAAGTCTTCTTATGACATAAATTTGAATTTTCTTTTCTCTGCATTATTATCCACAACTTGAAAGTCCCTTTTGTCCTTACTCAGTGGCATAAGCTATGTCTTTGTCCCTCCAAATCTTAAATGAGATGTTGGAGGTGGGCCTAGTAGGAGGTGTTTGGGTCATGGGGGATGAATTCCTCATGAATGGCTTGGTGCCATCTTTGCTGTAATTAGTTTGACAAGAAATTATTGTTAAAAAGAGCCTACTACTTATTTCCTCTCTCTTTCTTGATTCCTTTCACTCATCACATAATACTCCCTTTCCTATTCCATCATGAATTCAGGCATGCAGGTTCCCTCATCAGACGCAGATGCTGATGCCTTGCTTCTTGTACAGCCTGAAGAAACTTAAACTCAAAAAGCCTTCTTTGCTTTGTAGATTACCCAGTCTTAGGTATTACCTTATAGCAATGCCAGAATATCATAAATGGAATTATATACGATTTTTCAAAAGGGACATCTTAGCTCTTTTATGATAAATGTATCTGGGAAAGATGAAAAACATAGAAAAATCACTATCAAAAGTGGGGAAAAAGGAGAATAACAAAAAAAAAGAAATAACAAAAAAGGCTGAAAAATGTAACAAAAATGGAGGAGCCTTCACTATTGAAGAAAGTAAAAATGAAAAATAAATACAAACCCCACAAAAAAACACCTCCAAAATAACACCACCACAATAGCATAGTGACTCATGCCTATAATCCTAGCACTTAGGAGGCCAAGGTGCGTGGACTTCCTGATTCATGGGTTTGAGACCAGACTGAACCAGAATGACACCTCATCTCTTAAAGAAAAAAAAAAGCCCCCACCCTGCCTGCCGGAACAAGCGCCCCACTGGGAAAAGACTCAGGGGGTGGGGGGGGCCTGCGGCGAGCCTCCCTCCCCGCCGCCCAGGGACGCCACAGGCGAGTGCCTGGCCCTGCATCCCATGCTTGCCGGGCTTCCGCAGGCCCACCTTCTGCTAGAAACTCTGCTGGCAACAGCCAGGCCTCTGCAGGTCTGCTCCCGGCCAGGAACTTCCCTGGTGACTGCACGGGCCTCTGTCTGGCACCCGCAGGGCCCCCGCAGGCCCACCCCCTGGCCAGTAAATCCCCAGGCAACCATTTGGCCTCACACCCGAGCCTGCAGGTCTTCTGCAGACCTTCCTTCTGCCAGTATCTCCGACTGCAACCACCCGGCCTCTGCAGGCACACCCCGGGCAAAGAACTCCCCCAGAGAACACCTGGCCCTGCTCCCCATGCTTGCTGGGCTTCTGCAGGCCTGCTGTCTGCTACAGACTCTGCCGGCAACTGCCAGGCCGCCATAGGTCTGCCCCTAGCCAGGAACTCCCCTGGCGATTACACGAACCTCCTCTTGACACCTGCAGGGCCCCTGTAGGCCTATCCCTGGCCAGGGACAGTCCCAGCTACTCTGCGGGCCTCCTCCTGGCACCCACGGGGACTCAGTTGGCTAGCCTTCTGCTGGGGACTCTGCTGGCGACTGCCAGGCCTCTGCATCCCACACTTGCTGGACTTCTGTAGATCTGCTTTCTGCCAGGGACTCCGCCCATGACCACCAGGCCCCTGGCCAGGGTCACTCCCTGCGACTGTGCAGGTCTCCATCTGGCACCAACACAGCCTCCGCAGGCCAGCCTTCTTCTAGGGACCCTACTGGAGACCGCCAGGCCTCTCTGCAGGCCCACCCCTGGCCAAAAACTTCCCAGACAACCACACAACCCTGCACCCACCACGTGAAGGGCCAGACACAACAGTGAAAAACAACCATGGGGCAGAATCAATGGAAAAACTCTGGCAATATGAATAATCAGAGTAGACCAACCCCTTCAAGTAACGACAAGGCAGACACAGCACAAGATCTCCTGCATAGGCAAATGGCTGAGATGTCTAAAATCGAATTCAGAATCTGGATTGCAAATAAGATCAGCGGAATGGAGGAAAAGATGGAATTAGAATTTCAAGCAGTAA
>CAUYON010200329.1:0-17709 GCA_963573935.1 Arctocebus calabarensis | reverse complement strand
TGCTGTAGATGGCCTCTATCAGTTTGAGTAATGTCCCTTCTATACCATTTTTTTTAAGTGTTCTGATCATGAAGAGATACTGGATAGTGTCAAAAGCTTTTTCTGCATCAGTTGAGAGAATCATATGGTCTTTATTTTTTAGTTTGTTTATGTGCTGGATTATATTTATAGATTTACATATATTGAACCAGGCTTGAGACCCTAGGATAAAGCCCACTTGGTCATGGTGTATTATTTGTTTGATGTGTTGTTGTATTCTGTTTGCTAGGATCTTGTTGAATATTTTTGCATCAATATTCATTAGTGATATTGGTCTATAGTTTTCTTTTCTTGTTGGGTCTCTCCCTGGTTTAGGGATCAAAGTGATGTTTGCTTCATAGAATGTGTTGAGTAGTATTCCTTCTTTTTCTATATTTTTGAAGAGGTTTAGTAATATAGGTACTAGTTCTTCTTTAAAGGTTTGGTAGAATTCTGACATGAAGCCATCTGGTCCTGGGCTTTTCTTTTTAGGGAGATTTTTTATAGTTGATGCTATTTCAGAACTTGATATCGGCCTGTTCAACATTTTCACTACGTTCTGGCTAAGTCTTGGTAAGTGGCGTGCTTCAAAGTATTGATCAATTTCCTTCAGATTTTCATATTTCTGGGAGTAAAGTTTCTTGTAATATTCGTTAGGGATTTTTTGAATTTCTGAGGGGTCTGTTGTTATTTCATCTTTACCATTTTTGATTTATGATGTTAGAGATTTTACTCTTTTTTTCCTCATTAGGTTCTCCAAAGGTTTATCTATTTTATTGACCTTTTCATGAAACCAACTTTTTGATTTATTAATCTGTTGTATAATTCTTTTGTTTGTAATTTCATTTAATTCTGCTCTAATTTTCGTTATTTGTTTTCTTCTGCTCAGTTTGGTGTTGGAATGTTCTTCCTTCTCCAGTTGCTTAAGATGTCCCATTAAGGTGTTAACTTCCTCTCTTTCCGTTTTCTTGAGGAAGGCTTCCAGTGCTATAAATTTCCCTCTTAGGACTGCCTTTACAGTATACCAGAGGTTCTGATAATTCGTGTCTTCATTGTCATTCTGTTGCAAAAATTTGGTAATTTCCTTCTTAATCTCGTCTATGACACATCTATCCTTCAGCATAAGGTTATTTAGCTTCCATGTTTTTGTTTGAGTATGCAGATTCCTGTTGTTTTTGAGTTCAACTTTTATTCCTTGATGGTCAGAGAAGATGCAAGGAATAATTTCTATTCTTTTAAATTTGCTGAGGTTAGATTTGTGATTTAAGATGTGATCGATTTTGGAGTATGTTCCACGGGCTGGTGAGAGGAATGTGTATTGAATTTTATTAGGATGAAATGTTCTGTAGGTGTCTGTTAAATCCAGTTGTTGAATGGTTAAGGCTGGCAGAGGCTCGGTGGAGCCCCGAGTCTCTTAACCTGGCCGGCCACCTGGTCCGGCAGATAGGGAGGGTGGGCGCTGCTCTAGTCCTCCTCCCTCAGTTTCAGCAGAGGTCAGGCTTCTGGTGCATCAGGTAAGGTGTGTACTGGAAGTTCAGAATGGCGGAAAACTTTAGTTCAGTTTTTGTGCCTGAAGCTTGGTTTCTTGGAGTCGCAGCTTGCCTCAGCAGAGGTGACCTGCAGTTATCACTTCTCTCTCTTGGCTGGGCTCCCTGTCTTCAGCTCAATTGGGCAGTTTCTGGAGGTTATCTTTCATTTTGGACAGGAACCTCTGTCAGAAGCTGCTTCCAGTCGACCATCTTGCCCCTCCCCTCTCCATAGCCTTTTTCACTTTCTAATATACCATAAAATCCAGTCATTTCATTTTTTATCACCTGTCTCCCAACACTAGACTATGAACTCCAAAAGGGAAGGAAGGAAGACATCGCTCAGCAAAGTATTCCAAGTGACACAAGTCCGTGAAGGGGCTAGCCACACGGATCTCACAGGCTGTGTTGAGGATTTTCATCCTGGGACAATGAGAAGTCAGTGAATTATTTTATGGGATGGTGGTGACATAGTTAAACTTGCATTTTGAAAGAAAAAGTTGATAGCTGAGGAAAGACAGCCATTGAAACTGCTATAGTAGAAGATCGAGCAAGGGAGGGTGTCACCTTGCACCAGGAAGATGTCGATCTGGAAGAAAGTGGCAGAGGGAGTCTAGAAATATTTGGCATTTGGTGAGAGTAGGAAACAAAGTCTTCAAGACGTGATGAAGCAGCAGGAAGTGGTGAGCCTGGCTCCACGCAGCCCATTGCACTGAGTCTGCGGGGGGATCAGGAGTGGAAGGAAGGATCGAGTTCAACTGGGGCCACGTGGCATGTGAGACTCTATTGTGGACTGAATTGTGTCCTCACCAAACTTACATGTTGAGGTCAGTCCCCAGTGCCTCAGAATGGATCTAACTTGGAAGTAGAGTCCCATCCTTGCAGAAGTAAGTAGGATATTGCGTCTGGGGAACTGCCTGTCTGAAGATCTCCTGTTCTATCTACCCCAAGATCAGGGGTAGATTTTTGCCCCATCTGCACTCCTTGGTTTCTTTTTGACCATTTTGTCTCAATCCTCTATAAAGAAAGTGGGAAGGGAATGAGGGAGGGAAAGAAACCATTCTGCACCTTTGGCCCTTTGGTTATACCACCTTTTCCCTCTCTGTCAGGGAGCGCTTATCAGGTGTGAGGTATCAAACTGGATCTTGTCTGTTCCTTCCAGAATGGACAGGTAGAACCTACTGCTGAGAACAAAAAGTCCAAAGTTTCTAAGGTAAAGTTTAAGTTGTGCTTTAGGCCTTTATCCAAGGGTGTGCTGTGCACCCTTACACTGAGCACATTAGTCTCAACAGTCCCCTCCCTCCTTCCTCCTGTTACCTAGAAATGTTATTTAGGTTTATTATTTTAGGTCAAAATATGTAACAAAAAAGGGACTGTGAGTATTCTTTGAGGTTGACATGTAGGACTACTTGGTTAAAAGAAAATGTATCGATGATTTTCTACTATAAAAGTAATATGTGCTAATTTTAAAAAGTGTGTAAAATTAAAGAAAATGTGCAAAATTCTGAACTATGAAAGAAAAACACAGAATAACTAGCCCCTACCCCCAAGACCACCGTCATCACTCCACCCTCCTTCTAAGTTCTGAACATCCTTTCCCTTCTCTCACCAGAGTGGGACACAGGGCCTGATGTCCTCAGAGCTGGCATTCCAAGTTCCCGGCATGGATAGAACAAGGGCTGCAAGGGTTGCAAAGGTCTCTGTGGGACACCAGGAGGAGCAGTGTTGTGAAGAAACAGCCATCTGGTCTTCCTCTCCTCATCAAGTCAAGATTATTCCAAACGTGCTCTTCTGCCTTTAAGACCAGGGAGCTCCAATCTGTCTTCACATCCACTGGGCCAGGGACTGGTGATTATCTGCTCCCTAAAGACATCTGAGCTTCTAAACTCTGGGCAGGGGGAGGTCTGATGACACAGGCCTCAGGCTGGAATTTGGAAATAAGAGCAAGAGCTAGCAGGACAGAGGGAGGCAGCCAGGGCGAAACTAGAGGATGGGGCAGATGATACTCCCACCACCTTGGTTGGCAAGGGTACATGGGCTTCTACAGGCAAGGCTGCATGGGCACTGCAGAAGACGGAGGTTCTCAGCACCCTGCTGACTGCTGAAGGCATTACATTACCCCATTGTCAGTACAGATGACTTCCAAGGTGTAGCTTGCGCCTGACTTCTCTGCACCCCAGATGTGCCCCTTTAGTTATTGTTTAATCTTCATACTCTTTGATATTTCAAAGGCATCTGCATTTGTTTGCCAGGGCTGCTATAACAAAGTATCAAAACATGGGTGGCATAAACAACAGAAATGTATCATCTCACAGTTCTAGAGACTGGAAGTCCAAAATCAAGGTGTTGGCCCAATTGGTTCCCTCAGAGGGCTTAGAGGCAGAGCCCATCCAGACCTTTCCCCCTGGCTTGTAAATGGCCACCTCCCTGGATGCATGTCTGTCTCCCGGCCCCAATTTCCCCTTTTACAAGGACACCAGATATATTGGTTAAGGGCCCACCAGACATCTTCACCTGCTCACTGATTCCTCAGACTCAAAGTATCTAATATTTACTGCATTTTCTTTCCTCAACCCAATTTCTCTTCTACAATCTTAATTTCTGGGAATAGTGTCACCATCCAACCAGGCAGGAAGTCTGGAAGTCATCAGTCTTCACTTCTACCTCCCACACCCAGTTGGTCACAGAGTCTTGTTCAGTCAAAATCCTAGATACTGTGGCTCTAACCCCTCCATCTGACATCACTGTTTAAAGGCAATGATAATAAGCATGGGGAAAAAGACTCAAGCTTACAGGAGTACAGAAACTGTGTGTGTCATGTGGTATGTCATAAAAATGGATTGAATGGTGTCTACATCTGCAGAAGAGGAAGATAAAGAAATTGAAAATTTCTGTCATTTGACCTCTAATCTAGTACTTAACCAAACCCCATCTCTACTCCCTATCCCCATATGCAGTCATTCCATCTGAACCCTTAGGAGGAAGAAATGAAATTGATAAATGCCTGGATGTGGCTTTCAGTTGCAGGGTAATTCAGTCAGGGTAACCTGAGGATGAATAATGCAATGACTAGGATAGTCCTTCCTTCCTTCCCTTTCTCCCTCTCTCCTTCCCTCCCTCCCTTCCTTCCTTCCTTTTCTCCTTCTTTCCCTTCCTATGGATCTCTGAAGACATGAAGACTTTATGGAGCCCTAGGTTAGAACAGACCTACTTCCATCCAATGGAGATATGAACAAATCTTGTCAAAATGATGTCTGGGCCTGTGAGGTCCAAACTCTTGACAATAGCAGCAAGGTTGTTAACGGGTAGTGTACTTTCCCTGGAGGGATTGGGGGGCTGAACACCTGCCTGGCACACCCTGCTTGGCCCACCCTAGAGCCTACCTTACATGGGAGGTGGACATGAAGGCCGATAATGGGGGCCCTGTCTAGCAGTCTGGGTGCCTTGTCTCCCTCACGTGATCTTGGACCAAAGAAATAAGAAAAAGAATTTGTTGAACTACTTGAAGGCAGCTCTACTTGCACACTAAGAAAGAGTGACAGAATCATGAGTTGATCTAAAAAGCAAAAAACTGAAAGGGAGCGATTGACAAAGAAATCAGTTCTGTGCAAACCCCCAGCTATAGCCCCACTTGCTGAGGCTGTTTTTTGCTATCTCCAAGTAGTGAAGAAAGCTTCTCCTCTGAGCATTTTAGGCTCACAGGAAACCAGATATTTCTCTGGGGGACTGATTTCTCTCTCTCTTTCTCCTTTTCTCTCTCTCTTACTTTCTCTTTGTGAGCATCCCTCTGTGATTATAATTATACAACTAGGAGACCAAAGGTCTGGTCCTGGGCGCATCTGCAGGGTCAGATTGTGGCACAAGCCGACTCTGAGCCTTTCCACGTGAAGCCTGAGGTATCTGTGTGCAGAAATAGCAAGGTTTGCCAGAGCCTTTGCTCAGATTTTCAGGGGCTATTTAATTTACTTTGTACCAACTGTCTATAGCTTTCTGGTCTGCAGAGCAGATTCAATAGCATTTTAGCATTCTAAATCCCACATAAAATCTGAGAAGTGCCACTACACATAGACAAAAACAATTTCAGCTCAGAGAGGAATAAATATAAGTTTCTGCTCTTCCAAATGCAGTCTTGATTAGCAGTTCCTTTAATTATGGTTTAGAACATGCTAGATTTTATTCCTTATCTTAAACTTTCCTTCCTTATATGAGATTAAACATATGTGTCTTGTTTTTCTTACTTTAAAAAAAAAAAATCTAGGGCGGCACCTGTGGCTCAAAGGAGTAGGGCGCCAGCCCCATATGCCGGAGGTGGTGGGTTAAAACCCAGCCCCGGCCAAAAACTGCAAAAAAATAAAAATAAATAAAAATAAATAAAACATCTATCCATCCCTTCCTCCCTCCAATTTCCAGTTCTTTCATGGGTGGAACTTTCAACAAGCCTGAAGGCTGAATGGAAAGCTCTGACATCTCGTCACTCTGTGCTTCAGCGGCTGTTAAATTGATAGTTTCAGAGTGGATATCAAACTATCTACTCTATTCGTGCTTTTTTAAAAAGGGAAAAAGATTACAGTCTGTCCAAATCAACGTGCCACCGCTCTGACACGTGAGATGATCGCTCCTTCTCCCAGCATATCCATTCCTTTTGACTATCTCCATTTCTCAGTGGCTATCGAAGTCAGACAGCACCTGTCACTTCTTAAAAATTGCTTCCATTGTGCTTGGGTTGTCTTAATTTTCTGTCCCTCTGTATCTACCCTTCAGTATTTGTCTCCATGGATCTTACTTCCAACCAAAATGGGTTAGAATCTCACAAAGCAGACGGAGTCTTCATTTTTCTTCTGGGTATAATTTATATTTGTGGCACATGCATTTCCTTCTCCGCTGAATTCCCAGGAACAGTTCTCAGTAAGGGCAGCTGCTGCTCAGAGCCTCTTTGGATTTTTCTTTCATTCTCTCTTCACATATCAAACTCATTGTGCCTTGAAAGGTTCTCAGTCTCCACTGGCCAGGGGAAGGTGGAACATATCACAAGTTGGCAGAGTTGCAGTGCACCCTGCTTTGAACTTGTAAAATTCTTTTCAAAAGTCTAAATCTTTAAAAGAAAGAAAAGAGGCTTCTGGTGCATTTAGACAATGTGGGAACAGGAATGACCTGAGTTTAAAGATAAGGGTTAATGCTGTGATGTCAGTTCTTGGGCACAACTTCCAGGAACTTTTAGCTTTGCCAAAGCTCTCTGATTTTAAATGTCTTTCAAGGTAATCTTTTTGTGCCTGAGAAAATAAGAAAATAGAACAGGATTTATGACTCTCTCAGTAATTTATCCTAAACATGATATTTTGTGGTCCTCCCAGAAGCCTCTCTTCGGAGATGAAATTCAGCGTCTCGCGCTCTGCTGGTCACACCTCCTTCCAATCTGACCACCTCCCTGGGAAACTACAGCGCGGAGAAGGAGCCTGCTGCCTTCCCTTTCAATTAATCCGTCCCTGCTAACACGCGCAGACTGTTGGCACATGTCGGAAAGGCTTCACACACGTTCCTTGTCCAGCCCTGATTACGGGATCACCTTCCAACTGCCCGTGATTAGCCCATTAACCAGGGAACACGGAGGCTGCGCTGCCCAAGGTTCCCAGTGTGGCTGGACGGAAGCCTGCTCTGCAGCCGCTTAGGGCCTAAGGACACAAGTAAGACTATAAAAACCATGGGAAATGACAGAAATTTAAAAACCCACTGGATGTTTGCTGAGTTGGTTCCCGACACATTCGTGCAACCGGGTGCTTCCCATCCTTCCTCCTCACTGTCTGTCTTTTGCCCTGTACAGGCTCATGAACCACATTTTGCCACCAGCCTGCACTTCCCCTCATCCATCGTCTTTGTTGCTATGCTTATCTCAGTTTTATACTGAGAGGAAATGTCCTATCAGGTCAACTGAAGTTGGGTTCACGAGGCCCCAAAACTGTAGCCAAAATCTGTGCGTGGGGACCTATGTGCCTCCTTCTGTGGAAAGAATTGACACCTCCCATCAATCCTCAAAACTTCCTAGGAGCTCTGAATTGTTAAGAATCACTGCAAAATGTGTTTTCTGTTCCAAGGGTTTGCTAATTTAAATTCATACACATTTAGGGGAAGCATTTCAGGAAGTTCAAGGAAACCACTTTGAGGCAAAAGAGGTGGGGGCGGGGAAGGCTTCAGGACCCCCATTAGCTTCTCCAGAATTCTGGGTGTTCACTGTTCTTCACACTCTTTTGCTTGCTTCATTCAGAATGCTTTACTTTTCGCAATTCCACTCGGTACAAGCCATGAGAAAATGCTCCTGGTTTTTGCATACTGGGCCCCTCACGGACTTGGGAGTTGTGCACTGTGGGTTTGGGGACATTGCTGTCCTTCTACAAACTGCAGGTTATTTAGGATGTGGAGAGCTAGTGAGAGGCAAAAGAATCAACTTTTACTACATTTATTTGTTCATTTGGGAAAAAGATATTTTGCCTGAATTAGCCATATGGCTAAAAATCAGTATTTGTTTCTTGAATAAATAAATGAGAATAAAAATTGGCTATCTTTATATTTTCTGAGTTTAAAGTCAGTAAGTCGATAAAAATTACTGAGCATCAACTTTTTAAATGTTTTCCTTAAAGAGTTTGGTGTAAAAGATGCATATAGATAACGGTCCAGGGGCTGGAACAAACATAGGTATCGGGAGATTGTGGGACTGTGTGACATTCAAAATGGCTGCTAGAATGGCTACTGTTAAGATAGACTGCTTTGCCTGAAAAGAAAGATTTCTTAAAGCCTATCTTGGTCCCACACCTTATCATTCAAAGAAGAACCTCTCTTGGTTCTTTGTGGAGTTGGAAGGAATCGCTCTTGCCTGGGGAAGGGAGCAGTCAGGTCTGACTGTTAATGAAGCTTTGCCTGCCAATACTCAGAGTGTCTCTTCCTGTTTGGAACCTGTAAGGGTAGTTTGTGCAGGAGCTTGTCCTCAGGCAAATTAATCTGAAGCAAAAATGAACAGGGGGAGGATCGAATTTTGAGTGAAAAGCATGAAATAAATTATCCCCTGAGTTAATTAGCATACATATTCTAGAAAAAGTAAACTATATCAAGAATATTGCTCCTCAGTCATCAGCTTATAATTTCTGTCTGGTGACATGAATGCTTTTCCAAATAATGACTGCTTGTCAGAGAGACAGCCTTCCCTACCTGGCTTTCCTACTTTTGGTTTATAGACAGGTCTCACAAAAGCTTTTGCTGTGTGATTTTTATTTTTTATTTTTAAATGCTTGTCTCCTCATAAATGACCAAAAAAAGGGGGGGGATTCAGAAGAAATGAAGAATTCTGTCACATGTCTTACAGACATTCCAGGAGAGCCTGGAACAACAGCCCATTTAAATAATCACTCTGGATCTGTCAAACCGAGCTGAGATGTGCCCCGGCAGCCGCTCTGTGTTTCAAAACCATGCTCACGGATAAAGAGCAGGGAAGAAGAGTCAGCAGGCAGCTCATACCTGGGCACTTCTCTGAAATGAGAATGCTAGAAAAAGGGTTGAACCAAGCAGGCTGTCACAGAGGAGCTGAGTTTGATCTCTGCTATTACACAGAAGCATATGGTTTACACCCACAGGAAAAATCTGCTTTGCTTCTGGCTGCCACACGATTGCATGCATGAAGGGAGAAGACATTGCTGTCAAATGCGTCTCCAGGGTCGGCATCTGGGATTAAGGCTTTCTGTTTGCCCTGCAGCCCTCATCCAGGAGGTTTAAAGGAATTGCTAAAAGTTGTGCCTGTTTTGCTAGATAGTGGGAAGCTGGGTGCTTGTTGTTAGCAGTTTACAATGTACCTGTTGGTCAGGATGATGTCCTGATGTTACTCATTCTTTAATTCTAGGCTCATGTTTAGGCTAACGGAATCTTTAAAAGGCCAAGTGCGAGCTCCGCAGAGAAGGCTCTTATGGCTGCTACTGGTTGCAAAGCATTTGGATTAGTTGACCGTGGATAGGAACATTCTTGGCTTCTGGTATGATTCACTGTGAGGCAGAGATCTTACCTAGGGGCCAATGTACACACTGCCTCTTGAATTTTCACTTTGCAGGTGGGGAGTAAGGAGCCTGTGTTCCTGGAACACAAGTGTGAAAAATCCTTGTTTCCAAATGTTTCCATGACTGTAAGTGGCAGTGGTCACTGAAGGTGTGCCCACGGAAGAAAACATAACAGAGGGCTTCAACATAATAGAAGTGCCTCTCAGCAGTCAATAGAATTTGCTAGAGGTACTTATTTAAGACCATTTTGACTTTTTCCTTCATGGTGGCAAAGAGGGCCTCTCCGTGGTCTATGGTGAATGTCTTGCACTGTGACCCTGTATGGTGCCCTCTTGCCCTGTAAACCTCTCTTGTTCCTCAGTAAATTATGTTTCATACTTTAAAAAAAAGAAAAGGAAAAAACCCCACTTTCCACAGCATAAACACAAGAGAGGAGCTTGCATCTGTGCAGACACATTTCCTATTGAAATTTTAGGGTGAGGACCCTGTGCCCAGACTTCCTAAAGTGTGGGTGAATTGCCTCATTAACATAACTCCAGCAGCTAGTGTTTAGAAATGCAACCGATTTAGTCAGATCTTGAAGCAATTATGCAGAGAGAAAACAAGAATCGTCTGCTACCATCAACACCAGTTCAAGGAAGGGGCCTGTCAGTTGATAACAGGGGACTCCCATGAGCTCTGGATGCTGAAGAGCGTGCAGGGGAGACGCTTAGAAGACGGAGCCAGAGCTGGAGGGACAGGTGAGCACTTTCCCTTCCCATGATTATTTACTGGACTAGGGACTTCACCGATGCCGATGCCCTGCTGCGTGGAAGGGAGGGAGGTGGCCCCAGAATTAACCTATGGTTACATTTGCAAGACACTCGCAAGCTATTTGTAAATGTAGCAAGCTCTGTATGGTTATTTCCAGAGTTTTCTCAACAAGTTTTTTTAGTTTCCTTTTTCTAAGTTTTAACAATGTGATGATTAAGGACAAGCATCTGCACCAGTGGGGCCCCCAACGGACATCAAGCTAAAAAATGTGTAGAGCGGGCCAGGGGAGTGGCAGCTCATGTGGCGGGAGCTAGAATGAGTCCTGAACTTATGACTGCGTGGTGTGAAGCAGAGGGAGGAATCAGCACTCACTCCTCTTACGGAGACTGTACAGAGAGGCACATTCCAAACAGCCCTCTGTTGCTGCCGGCATCAGCCTTCTAACACTTCACTGTCTCACTTCTCACCCTACTGGGACCACAGGGATCTGGCTGGTGTCTTTGGCCCCTGCTGTCACTTCCAGCCACATCTCCCTCAGGTGTCTAAGCCTGGTGCTCCCCAGCCCATCAAGCCTGCACTGCTGGAGTTTTCCAACCTGTCCTAAGGCCCTTTGTCCCTGGGCAGACGCTTGTCTCTGCCTGGAATCCTTTCCCTTTTCCTGGTGGCCACTGGCAAGTACCTGCTTGATCGTAAAGGTGGAGCCGAAGCTCCTGTCTGTGGCCCTTCTACGTGGGGTGGCCGCTCTCTGTCTGGCGGGTGAGAGAATGAGACTGGCACGTGCCCGTCTGGCTCTGGCTGCTCCTGCTTACTCAGAAAGCTTCCCCGGGATTCCCACAGAGAGTGCAGCCAGGCAGAGGTCTAAATACGTGTGTGATTCTTGAGTGAAATTCTTTAAGGGGTGGGGGAAACATGGCACTTCACTGGGCAACTTTGCCAAACTGCTTTTCTCACTCTGCTCCGGCATGACTCCAAGATTGATTTCCTCGTTCTCTCCAATATCACTGTCAGCGTCTAACAGCTAACCTTTACAAAATCAAAAATGATGAAAGCTAAATAATTCAACGTGCAGGGCTCACCAGAAGAAAAATGGAGTGGGTGCGATATGTTTGCTGGTGTGGATGTAATCTGTCTCAGTAATTAAGCATCTGTGTTCGCGAGGGGCTCTACGTCTCTGAAGACCAGGCCTTCTAGTTCGCCTGACGAATATGCTCCCCAGTCTTTTTCTTCCCGTTAGTGAAACTTGCGCATTTTAAACTGCAGGGGTGCATGTTAGTGAGTAGGGAGGGGTCAGCGTACTTAGGAAGGAGGGTGGAGGGAGGAAGGTGGCTGTCCCTGCGGAGGAAAGACGCACTGGGCCCGAGGGCGCCGTGCGGGTCCCCTGAGGCCGGGCCTTTACTCTGACGTCCTCTCACCACCCCTGGGGGGGAGGCAGAGGTTTGTGTGCAAGGGTGTTTCACAGGGTAAAGCCGGATCTCCACGCCTCACGTGGTATTTGCGCATTAGGGAGTATCTTCCTTAACACAGAACCCTCCCTGCGGGGAGTGGGCAGCGGGAGAAATCCAGGATGTTTGCTACAAACGAATTTTAACAGAGTCTAAGTAGAGCCCAGGTGGGGTGCGGACCAGCACTTCCGTCCAGCGGTCGCAGAGCGAGTGCACTCCAGCACTCTGGGAGGGCCCGGGTGACCCTCTCCTGGCACTGTGGGGCCTTGGGAGCCGTCGGGGCTTTGCTGAGTGAGTGAGACAGGGAGCAACGGGGAGCCGCACACGGGGCGTGTCCCGCGGCGGGCGGTGCCACCCTCTGGGGCTCATCAGGGTCCTCCTTCCTAGACCTTGAGGGCAGACCCAGCACAGCCTCTGCCTCAGGGCCCAGGTGAGGGTGGCGGTCTCTCCAGGGACGTCTGTGGAGTACTAATCTGTTCCCACTTGCTCGTGGGCACTCACACAAGCCTCGTGCTGAGATATCTCTCGGTCTTACCTGTGCGCCTCCTCAGATCTTGCCCCTTTTCCCTACACCCTCAAACCCCTGTTTGCTTTTTCCCTTTTCCCTTGCAGCCTAGCTGGGATAGTCTAGTTTTGGTACCTGTTACAATCCCTTAGCTGGGTTTAGGATTCTGGAAACCAAACCATAAGCATCTTTTGTTTTATTTTATTGTATTTTACACAGAATCTCACCCTATCACCCTAGAGTGCCACGGTACCATAGCTCATGGCAACCTCAAACTCTTCGGCTTAGGTGAACCTCCTATCTTAGCCTCCAGAGTCGCTGGGACTACAGGTGCCTGCCACGATGCCCGGCTATTTTTTTTTTTTTTAAGAGACAGGGTCTCACTCTTGCTCAGGCTGGTCTCCAACTCCTGAGCTCAAGCAGTCCACCCACCTTGGCCTTACAGAGTCCTGGGAGTACAGGGGTGAGCCACTGTGCCAGACCAGAATCTTTTACTTTTGACCTTACCCCTACCCCAAGAAGATACAGAGTCGAAAGTAGTTTGAATAGGCAAATTGGTGGGAGACAAAGCAGTTCTTAATACTCCACAATATTATATTCCACCTTACAAAATTGTAAATATAGTTCTGATAAAAATGTATATTAGAACAGGTATCTATATATAATATGGTAGAGGCAAGGATCTATAGTTCAGATTAAATTTTGTTTTGGATTGTCACCTCTGTTTTAACTGAGAAATATTAATGTTTTTCCTTAAATATAAAGAAAGAATCTAATTTTTTAAATATGGTTCTACCATGTTTCACCAGGCAGTGGGAGACAGGCTCATAATCTCTGACATTACATTTTGTAATGCAGAAATTTCTTTTACAATTTTACAGGTGATTGTAATTGGTCAACTTAAACAGGCCTCATTTTGAAGAGGGTTGGCATTTGAATCTCATAGATTTATGTGTCAAAAAAATTCTGGCCTTCTTTATTCACTCTGAAGATGTGTGTAGAGTAAGAGAGAGAAAGATTTTCTGTATATTTTCTGCAGAAGGAAAATATATAGTAGTTTAGAAAAGAAAAATCCATGAATAAATTTAACAAATGTGCATTCCCCACTTGTGAAATAAATCATGCTGTTTAGTAAACTACCACCAAATACATCTCAATATGTTAAAATATGAAAACTAATGACTATTCATAAAAATTGAAAGTAAAATATTTTGAGCAAAAAAATCTATAAGGAAAAGATTTCATTTAACTTTAATAAATGGGATTTGCAAAATGAGTTATGTTCTTAGGCACTTTCTTGCATTTATAGAATAATAAGCTTATGAATCTTCTTTCGCCTGACAGGGTCAAGCAGCACACAGATTTTCTTTCCTCTTTATTTCAGCTATTCAGACGCAGCATTTGAGGTTCGCTTAAATTGTCTTGGCTGCTCTGATGGAGAGACTTATACCTTGTGTGTGGTGGAGCTATGAGAATATAATACCTTTAACAACGGCATTTCAGAATTCATCCCAATGAGTCTTTAAGATACTCTCCCTGAGGAAACATAAATATATGATAGGTTTGAGGTCATTATTTTTTTCACAAGGCCAAGCAGTTGATTTTTGAACTATGCCATTTATACTCTAGTTGCCTTTTTAAAAGTAGGCACCTCAGCCAGATAATAAAACCATTGTCTTAAAAACGTTATCTAAAAAAGAAACATGGAAATTCCTTTGTCTTAAACTACAATGACAAAGAAGAAAAAATTTTCTCTCCAGAAAATATTATCCCAGTAATTATCCAAAGCCAGAATTGAGAATGTAATACGGGAATTAAACTAATTCAGAAGAGAGTCACAACATTTGTAACGATAGCACATTGAGAAATCCAACCACATCATTAACTGCTGCATACCATTGCTGAGGAAGGGAGAGGAAGATGATCATTATTGTTATTGTTAGTGAAGAAGCACTTTTAATTATTGAGACTCAGTGTTTCCTGGCCGTATTTCATCCCATACCTGGAAGTAGATACAGCATCAAAAGCAATTCTGCTGATCCGGCAGGAAGGCAGAATGTTGCAATACTATAGTATTGATTTTTTTAAGATCCCATGCATAACCTTGCAGTGGTTTTATGTTAGATGGAAGGGATGCAGAAATCCAGCTCTCCCTCCGCACGTACACAGCCTTCCGCCCCATCTCCGAGGTGGCCTTTGCTCTCTTGTTTAGATCAAACCCATTCTTGTCACTTTGAAATATTCTGTGGAGCTCATCATTTTCTTTTCTTTTAGACTAGTTGGGAAGCTGTTCTATTTCTTACCATCTTCAGGCCTTCCTACGGCCATCTCTCTTTGCATCTATGTGAACAAAGAATTAGCATCCTCAAATTTTCTTATAAAGCAACCAGCAGCATTAGTCTGTGGCCTGACACCCTGGGGTCTGCCCTGTATCACACGGTTCCCCAAAGGCGCCATGAGTCTGCCGGCTTCACAGGTGTGTTCCCGGCTTCTAACTCACTGCCCCTCACTTCTGCTGTATTTTGGGAGTGGCTGGCTTAGGGACGCTGCTGCCAGGCATCTGCTCTCAACTCTTTGATTACACTTGATTTGGAGAAGGGTGTTAGCTGGGCTTTGATGCTGCAGAGGCTTACACCTAGATACTGTGTTTCCTTTCAAAATTTGATTGGGTTTCTCTGTTCCTAGCAATTTTAAAATTGCAGTAAAGAATATACTTTGCTGACAGGGAGTACGATAAAAGTATAATGGCTGTGAATTATGAGTTATATTTTCAGCCAGTAGTGGCTTTACAAATCATAAAGCATCTGATGTCATTGTTAAATTGAGGAAATCTCTAACATTTAAGTGATATGACTCATTCAATAAGTATGATTTTTTTTTTAATACTAAACATCTTGTTAGTAGTTGGACCCACAACTATGTAGAATGCTAACTCCCAGATAAAACAAGCCTCCCCGTGCCCTGAGTCTGAGGATTATTTCTCAGTATATGAACCCTCAACAGGGTATTCTCTCAGAAGTCATAGAGCATTTCGAAATTCTCTTTTTCTTCTTCTTTCTAATTTCACTAAAGTGCATACAGTCTATCTAATTAGTCATTCTACACTATCTCCTGTACTGTAAAATGAACATGATAAATGATAATAATTGCCAGTGAATGATCTTATGATAATTCTTAGCTTTGGATGAATTTAGCAAGTTTGAAAATGAATCTGCCTTCCCAGCCTTGCTTCATTTGTTTAATTCCTTGGGAATGTATAACTAGAAATGGTTTTTTAGGAGGCTGATAAATCTGAACACCTACTTACAAGTGTCAAGTAATCGGTCCTGGGTACTACACAATTTGTGTTAAAGGTCATTATCCTGAAAAGTAAGAACTGCTACAAGTAAGAATTGAATTCTTCAATAATACCTACTTAAAGTAAATTAGTTATAGAATTAGTTTTAAAATAGATTATTTGGTGCCTCGGGCTTTAATTAAATGAAGAGAAGGGCCCTGTTCTATAGCAGTGAAATAAAATGTGAGCAGGGATGTGGGAGCTGGTGGAAGGTAGCTGTGTCTCCATCACCATGGATCCTCTGGATCTGGGGATGTTTCAGATGGTCGTGTCACCATAGGCAAGCAGCACTCTTTAAACAAGAACTGTGAATTTTAGTAATACTTGTTTTGATGGACTTTTCACTTGAGATGTGTTAGACTCTAATAGTTAGAGCTTCCAATCAAAATTTTAAAATGAAGTAGAACACTAAAGGGTGAAAGTCTGTGTCTGCCACAGGCTTCTTCCAGTGAGCACATGGGGGATACTTTTTAGTTTTACAAATTTCCAGCACAGTTGCCCTGCTTTTCTCCTTGTTTCAGTTCCTTACTCACTGTTCATCTTCCCTGGTGCTTTGCAGTGTTTTGAAGGGTTGCTTCCCCCCCGTTTTCATGTTTTAATGCCTTTAAAAAAAAACTTACTATAGATCTGGGAAGTGATGAGTCTGTATGAAGATGACTGGGTGAGTTCTCTTAGAGACAACCAGAGCTCTTGGCCTGGGACTTCTAAAGTTTTTGCTTTTGGCCCCAGAAACTGCCAAGGAATCTGAGGTCAAAGAAGTTGAGAATGAACAGGCTTGTGCTGCAAAACTAACGATTTTAAGCTTATCCAGGGTTAGGTTGCTTCTTATTCTGAGTGGCCTTCTTGTATTATACTTAAATCCTAACGTGATGCCACAGTGGTGGCAAAGAACGAGCTGGTCAGTTCTCTTGTCCAGCATTTCTTTTTGCTGTTCTTGTCCGACAGGGGTCGTTGGCGAGCCAGCAACTGAGCGGGAGGTGTCTGAGGTCGGATATTCGACGTCAGTGTCTACACTGGCTAAGTTACACCTGACTTAAGATATGCTAGAAGTTCCTGAGTTCTTGAGATGTGTGTAGCATTCCTGAGAAACAAAATCTTTTGATTTGAGCCATCTAGTTATTAGAAGTGCCCCTCATTTTTATACTGGTTTTCTCCTGTACCCCTAGTCCTTCCAGAGAGGTGAGTGGAAACACGTGCTGAATTGGACAGGGAGAAGTCTGGTGTTCTAAGCCTGGTCACGCAGGCAGAGGGCCGGCCGGCTGCTGCAGCCTGAAGCTGAGCTGCCCGGAGAAATCTCCGCCCATGCGCAGACGTGTGAGTGGCAGCAAATGATCATGATTTAAAGGCCCTGAGATCCGTTACGCAGCAATGGCAAACTACTGATGTTAGTTGTTATTATTATTCTATAGTTAGAGATGTGTAATTTGGTGATCAAGGAGCTGTTACACGTGGCGGTTGTGAGGACGCTCGCCCGCAGCCCCAGGTCCCTTGCAGCCCGAGCCCTGGGCCTGGCAGTGCTCTGGCACCTGCCGAGCCAGTTCCCCAGGCTGTGTCCCCCCCTCTGGTGTCCTGAAGTGATAACTCCATCCCTATGGGTGTCACTTTCTGCTGATTCCGGGATCTTGGCTAAAACAGTCATGAGAAACAGTGATGGGAGGGGAAGTACTTCACACGTACTTCCACCGTGTTCTTAACCTTCCTTCAGAATCGCAGCCCCTGTGGTGGGTGCATTGGGTCTGGGAGTCAGTGCAGGGTACTCTCGGGACCTTTCCGGCACCCAGTTGGGTTTGTCTGTGCTGTGGCACGTGGTTGGGTTTCTGTGTGCTGTGGCATGTGGCTGGGTTTGTCTGTGCTGTGGCACGTGGTTGGGTTTCTGTGTGCTGTGGCACGTGGTTGGGTTTGTCTGTGCTGTGGCACATGGTTGGGTTTGTCTGTGCTGTGGCACGTGGTTGGGTTTCTGTGTGCTGTGGCAGGTGGTTGGGTTTGTCTCTGCTGTGGCACGTGGTTGGGTTTCTCTATGCTGTGGCACGTGGTTGGGTTTCTCTGTGCTGTGGCACGTGGTTGGGTTTCTCTGTGCTGTGGCACGTGGTTGGGT
>CAUYON010200328.1:0-15725 GCA_963573935.1 Arctocebus calabarensis | reverse complement strand
TGGTGCATTTTAGAAGGGTACAGGTGAAAATTACTAAATGTAGAATATAAATGTTTTCATATAGTGATTAAAAGGCCATGAAGGCTATGTTAAATAGTTCAATGAAAATATTTTAGAATGTATATAAAGTCAGCACATTGTACCCCATGATTGCACCAATGTACACAATTATAATTTAATAAAAATTTTAAAAAAGTTTGTATAAAAATAATCACATGTATAATAATGTTCATTTTGTACTGGGTAACATGGTATGTATTATTTATATATTATCCAAGTATGCCATTATAATATTTTATTGTACAATCTAAATTAGGACCAGCATATTTACTTTCAGTATGAATTGTGCCTCACTTTCTCATGTTATTTAATGACTTAAATGTGGCCCATCTGTCTGAAGGGTACAAATAGAAGTAAATAAATAGATAATGCTTTTAAGAAGTCTATTGAGAAACAGAATGAGCTGGATATGAAAGCAAAACCACTGTGAGATGTCACCTAACCCCAGTGAAAATAGCTCACATCACAAGACTCCAAAGCTGCAGAGCAGCCTCAACACTTGTCTACTGTTGGTGTGATTGTAAATACAGATTTTTGGAAAGAAGTATGGAAAATCCTCAAAGAATTCAAAATAGACCTTCCTTTTGATCTCACAGTCCCATTATTAGGTGTCTACTCAGAAGGGAAAAAAATCATTTTCTCATAAGGACATTTGCATTTGAATGTATTTAGCAGTTCAATTCACAATCACAAAGATGTGGGAAAAGCCCAAATGCCCATTAACTCTTGAATGGATTAATAAAACTGAAGTATGTATATACACACACACCCCCCATTAACTCTTGAATGGTTTAATAAAACTGAAGTATGTATACACACACACACACAGCCCTAAAGAGATGGAGACTTTACATCTTGTGTTTATCTGGCCTGGATGGAGTTGAAGACATTTTCCTTAGTAAAGTATCTTGAGAATGGAAAAGCAAGCATCCCACCTACTTGATCTAGTAGATGAGCAACTACAGGCCCACATGAGAGGAAAACACAATTAAATTTAAGAAGGGGCGAGGAGGGAAGGACAGGAGGAGGTTTGGTGGGCTCCCACCTATTGGGTACACATAGGTATATGGGGCATATATCTTGGGTAAAGGACAACTATAACTTGGGCTTTTACCTTACAAAGGCAAACAATGTGGCCTAACTGTACACTTACGTTAATCCAAAATAAAAGCAAAGCAAAGAAAGCAAATATGATAAAGTTTTGTAGATGCTAGGGTATAAACATGTGTAGGATACACTGCAGGTAGAAGGCCAATAGAACTAATTTAATTAAAATATTTTGTTAGGAATGCATCAGTTTTATAATGTATCACTTGAATGAAGTTACAAACCAGAAGGTCATTTTCCAAGAATAACTGATATGAAAAGATTTTCACCCTTCATGTCCTTTGTTTTGTTTTTATTTATTAATTGTACATCTTCCATAAAAATAATATTTTGGCAGTATTTTTTCTTAGCCAATCAGTTATTTTTGAATAATTAAAGTGGTAAAACTATATTTACATTCATTTATGCCATTTCAAATGCTGTACATTTCTTTTTATAGGTCCAGCTTTTAATCTGGTATCATATAAGTTCCATCTAAGAACTTTTAACATTTCTTGTAGTCCAGGTCTCTAATTCACAAATTCCCTGATTTTTGTTTAAATAGGATATACTTTCATCTTAATGTCTTAGGCTTTGCTAACACGGGTCAAAGTAAAACATTTGCACGCTTATACTGACATCTGCTGGATATTCAGTATATTTTTTCTAATGCATCCTGAAGGAAAGTTTAAAAAAACACAATAAAAAAAGTTTTATGCAAATTTTTTAAAAATCTTATTTTTCCTTTATATTCTTTGGAATCCAAAATAAGACAACTTTAAACTGTGAGACTCTGAATAAACTTATTATCAACTATGTTTTCAGTCTGTAGCATATGTAGAAACATCACATATACGTGTACAGCCCATCATGCCCCAGTGTCTAAACACAATGCTTTGTATACTGCACATGCTTTGTGTTTGTGATAATTTCACAAATTGTACCCTATATCTGTATCTTAATAGCTACATCTTTAGGTAGAATTATTCACTAAAAAAGTGGGCATGTTACATGTTTAGCAATACTTATTTAATTAGAAAAATAATATTCTTTTTACTAAAGTATCTCATGAATGGAAAAAATATATATCAAATGTACTTAGTACTACTATAAAACCAATTTATACTCACTCACACTTTTATATGAGAGATCAATCTCAACTATAGCCCGGGATAAAGGAGGGGAGGGGTGGGGGAAAGTAAAGGAGGAGGTGGTTCAATAGAGGGAGGGTTAATGGTGGGACTAGACCTATAGAGCATATTGCAAGGGTACAAGTCAAATCTATCAAGTATTGAACACAAACGTCTTACAACTGTGATTACATAAATGAGGAGAAAGCTATGTTAATTAATAGGATGCAAGCACTCTAATTTGTACAAATAATCAACTCATTGAATCCCACAAAGTTATAAATGTATTCATGATCTATGTATATATGACTTAATAAAAAAGTAAATAGAAAAATCCCGAGAGGAGGGAAGAAATTGTATGAAAGAATTTTGCTAAAGTACACTATTCCAAAAGTAAGAGAAGAAATAGACTATGCAAAACAAAGCAATTTAATTTTGGACAGCTATTCTTGCTGTTGGAAGATCTTTAGTAGTCCCAAAAGCCCCACAAGTACAGCCCCTACAGATTTATGCTTAAAATATCATATAACCCTGTTTAAAATTGTGACATAGCAAGGATTTATTAGTCTGAAGGCTAAATCTTCAGCTCACAAGACAGGGTTTTGTTACATCCACTTATGATGATAATCCAAACAAAAAATGCTAAGTGACCCTGTCCAGTCTACAAAATAATAATCCTGAGGTGCTAGGCTCCCCCAACCTTAAAGTTCTTTCGTGTCCCAAGGCAGCTGATGCCATGGAGCTTCCAGTTCACCCACACTGTAATATTGCTTGATTTAGTGTATTTCTCGCAGTGCTTATTTGTGAGTTCAAGAGAAAGAAAACCCTGAAATTCAAGTCATGGTTCATGCCTGTCTTCAACATGAAGTGATTTTATGCACTGGCCTATTTCTCATATCTGACAAACAGTAATAAATTTATTAAATTTATGAAGTCCAATATTTATTATAGTCTGAAAAAATAAGGAAATTCAATAACAATTCATTGACAGCCATCTGTATGTATGCTACATTTTCACCCGACCTAGGAATCTGTGTAGAGCCAGCGTAATATTTCACATGGTCTTAATTTCTATTTCCCAGTTATTGGATCAATTAATTCCTTACTCTTTAAAAAATGTAATATATGTTTTCTTATTCTTCTTGGAATTTGCTTTTGAATTTATTTTTTGAGACAGAGTCTCACTGTTACCTTGGGGTAGAGTGTTGTGGCATAATCATAGTTCACAGCAACCTCAAACTTTTGGGCTCAAGAGATACTCATGCTTCAGCTTTCCAAGTAGCTGGAACTACAGGCTTCCACCACAACTCCCCACCTACTTATTTTTTTTTCTATTTAAGTACATATGGGGCTCTCACTCTTGCTCACTCTGGTCCTCAACTCCTGAATTAATGCAATCCACTTGCCTCTCCCTCCCAGAGTGCTAGGATTACAGGCACAAGTCACCAGTCAGGCCTGCTTTGGAATATTTTTAATACACTAGCTTAGTTTTCTGTTGTTGTTTTCTTCCTTTTCTTTTCCTCTTCCTTCAGTCTCCATGTTATTTTATAATTTTGTTCCCCTTCTCTTTCCCTATAGTGCTCTATATGGAAGGCAGTGAAATTAAGGAAGATGATAGCTCACCTTAGCAATAGCTGCAATTTAGTACCATTTACTTTACCATTGAAAATCCCATTAAGATTAGGCAATTCCACTTTCTTATTTTATACCTAAATGAAGAAATAGATGCCAAAGATCAAGTAATTTGCCCATGATCATTTGGAAAGTTATCCATAGAACTAAATTGATCAACAAATTCATATTCCCAGCAGTCTTTCCCTATTTCCACCTGAATATCCTACTTAGTTCACCTTAGTACAGCTGTAATCTAATCATTTTATGCCCCATAAAATTATTTTCATTTATGATTTAAAGAAAGACTTGTCATATTGGATTCCTGTTTTAAGGGTCATGGATATTAACTCCTTTGTTTATCAGTTTCCTGGATTTTAAATTTTATTTTCTTTAAATCGATTATTTCTAAGTGTGGAAACAACATAACTGCTTGAATTAAGCCTTATTCTCTTCCATTTTTTTATTATTGTAAATTTTATCCAAAAGATATTTCCTTTCTCCTTTTTGAAAATCTGAAAATAGATTAGGGAGTTAAAGTAGTCACAAAGTAGATGGAATATAACAAGATATGTAAACTCTCATGATTTTCTTAGATTTTCTGTTGCATCTGTGGCATTAATATACTATTTTGAAAACTATCTTCCTCAGTCATTAAATCTGATGGTCCTTATATTTGAAATTTTTAGCTTCAGTTTTTAACTTTTCTTTTATCACTTCTCTTCTTTTCATTCTTTCTACTAACTTTATAGAATGAATAGTACTTACTATTTGCCATAAGGTGGATGAGGAGGACCTTGAAGATCAGAGGTAAAGGCAACAACTCTTGTCCTTAAGAAGCACACAGTCTAGTTTGGAAAATCTGCCTTCCTTGAAATTTTTCACACCTTCAGCTTTTCTGATAGGCAGAACTCCTTCTTATTCTTTTCCATTTTTTTTTTATTTTTTTTCTTTTCTTTTCCATTTTTTAGACTTCCTAGCATCTTTCACCCTCTCTCCAACTCTCTCCATGATCTTTCTTTATCCATATTAAAGTTTGGTTCTTCACATTGCTTTTCGGTGCCAATGCACTACCTTTGAGTGATTTAATTGCCTTTCCTGGTTTCAGCTACTGATTATGTGCCTTTCTCTTCCAAATATATTTGTTCACCTAGACCTCTTTTTGCAATCTGGGATAAATTAATCAAAACGTTTGCTTGCTGTATAAACAGGCAACACATGGGAGCTTCAAAAATGTCAAAACTGAACAAATACTCTCTCTCCCAATGCTTATTTCTTTATAGCTCCTTCTGCTAGCAGAGATGCATTTGATCTACTAACCCAATCTAAATCTTGTAAGTCATTCTTGACTTCTTTTTTTAACCTCTATCCTGTGATTAGTCATCAATTTCCCTATGTCACTCCTGCTATATTTTTACAATCTATCACTCCCATCCTTATGATTCTTGCCTTCATTTAGACCCTAATTCACTCTTAACTAAAAATAAATATGTAACTGCATTAGATTCTCTCACTTCCTTTTCTTCTATTTAATTTTTTTATTAAATCATAAAGAGGTAGATCATGTATACATTAATGCATTTATCAGGTACAATATGCTGATTTCATATGCAATTTGGAATGCTTACATCATACTGGTTAATATATCCCTCACCTCATTTACTAAATTATTGTGTTAAGACATTTATACTCTATACATAACAGATCTGACATGCACCCTTTTCCCATCATGGTTGCCCTTTTCACATATATCAAATGAAGTATCAAAGGCAATTCTAAGTAATTATCAAAATATTTTCTGTGACTCCCAATTTTTACTGGATAAATCTCAGTCTTCCTAGTCATACATATACAGCACAGATTCTTTGACAAACTAGCACCTTACACTTGAAACTCTAATAATGTCAAGTAGCTTTTAATATTATGTAAGTATATGTATTGTCTACATCACATATGCATATCTAAAATGCCTCCAAGTGTCCTCCTGTTACTCACCTCAACTCTTGTTCATGAGTTAAAAGATCTGTCAGCAAACCTAAACTGGTATTCCATATCTGTCTGGGGTTATCTTCTGTCATTTCCTATTACTATCTTTATAGTACAATCTTTGACCATTTATCACGCATGATAATCTGCATGTACCTGCATCCTCATGTCCACATATTCATTTTACATAGACTGCAAAATATGTGAAGACAAGGATGTCCAGTACAAAAGCATAATGCCCTAGTAAGACTAGGTGTCAGATATTCCATGGAAAATGTTTAAAATAACAACATTTTATAATTGGTAAAGATTTATTAGTTGTGCATTTTAAACATCAATCTGATCGTGTTACTTACCTGCTCAGAACTCTCCATAAGCTCCATACAACACATAGTACTTAAATTACGTGTGCTTAAGATCATTTTGCTCTAATATTTAGGAGCTTTACCATTCCTATTTCTAGAACATTCTTCCCCCTAGATCTTGCATAGCTTATTCCTTCACTTCCTTCTGACCTTTGTCCAGCAGCTACTTTATCAGAGAAGTCTTTACTAACCTACCTCATACTCTATTTCATTTTATTGCTTTATTTTATTTATACTGTGATATAGCCTGATATATATTGAACAGCTTTATTTTATTTATTTATGCATCCGTCTAAGTTTACCAGACTGTAAGTTCAAAAAAACCTAAAATATTATGTAATTTTTCCACTGCTATATTCATAGCACTCAGAGTATTCTAGATAAACATATTAAAAAGCAGATTTATCTTTGCTTAGTTTTTATCTCTCTTGTAAGAAAAATATGATTTCTGAAATTCTTCCAGAAAAAAATAGCTTAACTCCATGAATTCACCTTAATGCTGGTAAAGGCATACCTCAGAGATAATGCTGTTTCAGTTCCAAATCACTGTAAAAAAGTGAACACTGCAATAAAGCAAGTCACATAAACTTTTTGGGTTCTCAATGCTTACAAATGCTGTGTTTACAATATAATGTGGTCTAAGTGTGTAATAGCATTATACCTAAAGAGTATAGCACTTTAATTTGAAAATTCTTTTATTTCCAAGAAACATTAAGGATCATTTGATCCTTCAGTGAGTCCTAATTTTTTTGCAGACAGAAGATCTTGCTACCTTGATGTTGTTGCCTGCTGAACTGATCAGAGTGGTGATTACTAATGCTTAAGGTGACTGTGGTGGTCTTTTCAAGAATAAAACAATGAAGTTGGTTACATCGATTGACTCATTCTTTCATGAATTATCTCTCTGTAGCGTGTGATGTTGTCTGATGGCATTTTATCCATAGTAGAACTACTTCCCAAATTGGGGTCAATCTTAAACCCTGACAAATAACTTCCTGTAATATTTTTAAAATCTTTTTTTTTCAGAAAGTAAATTTTATTTAAGATTAATGTGAGGGTAAAAGCAATGAGGTCAAAATATTTGATTTTGTTAAGTAAGGTCCCTCTTGTGGTTATGTCCCGCACACAAAAGGGGTGCCAAACACCCCTACCCCATGAAATCTTCATCAGCAATAGATTTCGTCTTAAGGAAACACTTCCTTTGTTCATACATAAGAAGTAACTCCTTATTAATTAATTTTTTGTCATGAAATTACAATAATTCAGTCAAATCTTCAGGTAACACTTATAATTTCTAGTTCTTTTGCTATTTTTACCACATTTATAGTTATTTCCTATTCTAAAGTCTTAAATCTCTCAAAGCCATCCTTGAAGTTTGTAATCAAATTCTTTCAAACTCCTGCTAATGTTGATATTTAGATCTCTTCCCATGAATTATGAATAGTCTCATTGGCATCTTGAATTCTTTCCAGAAGGTTTTCAATTTATGTTGTTCATATCCATCAAAGGGAGCATAGTCTATAACTTATATTAGTTTACAAAAAACTTGAAAGTCAAAGTCCCTTTTTGATTCATGGGCAGAGTGGATGTTGTGTAAGCAGGTGTGAAAACAACATTCATCGTTTCCTATATTCTCATCAGAGTTCATGAGTGACCAGGTACATTGCCAATAAACAATAATATTTTGAAAGGAATCTTTATTTCAGAGCACTAGGTCTCAACAGTGGGCTTAAAATATTGAGTAAAGCACTCTATAAACACGTATGCTGTCATATAGGTTTTGTGGTTTCACTTGTATGAGATCACAGGCAGAACAGAATTGGCATAAATTTTAAGGAACTAAGGATTTTTTGAATGATAAATGAGCATTGGTTTCAACTTAAAATTCCCATGTGTACTATCCCCTAACAAGAGAATCAGTCTATGCTTTGAAGCTTTGAAGCTAGGCATTGGCTTCTCTGTACATATGAAACTCCTGGAAGGCCTTTTCTTTCACAATAACACCATTTTGCATACACTGTGGATCATTTCCCCCCATAATGGGAGAATGAATAGAGGCTTTTTCAGAATGTCTTTCCAATTATGAGATGTAGAATATAGTGTAGAGATCCACACTGTGAACTTTTATCCAGAAAGAAACACAGGAGTTCAACAGAAAAGCTAAAGAAAACTTAAGATACTGTGAAAGAGAAAGTGGGGAGGAAGTCTGCACAATGAAATATGGTAGAAATCCATGAGTGAATCCTCAGTTTTGGAGAGAGGGAGCTTGTGTGCCTTGATGAACCACATTCCCACAGGGGAACCATGCAAGCCAGGCCACAGGTAAGCAACTTGACCCTCTCAAGCCCTGGATCTGGAGCAGCAAGAAGACTATGAAAAAGGATGATACCAGGAAGTGCCTTACACACTTTTCCAGACCTGGGTGCTGACAAGAGGATTTTTGATCCTAGCTCATAACAAGCTGCACAGGACTCTGCAAGTTAGTAAGGGTGGCAACAATTGACATTAGAGAACTCAAGCCAAGGATTAAAAATCTGAGTCTTGAGGAAGTAAGGAGCTCCCAAAGCTAGAACTCAGAAACAAGTGTAGTGTGGACTCTCCCTCAGTTCATGAAATTGGGCTTCCCTCCTTCCTAGGCAAGGAAAAGAAGATTTGAGTGAGAGGCATGGTTTTGATATGGGTGGTGAACTGTCTCACAGCAGCTTTGTGGACTGAAAACAAACTGTATGGGATTTAACTAATTGTCCCGATTGGCTGCCAAAGTTGAATCCCAGAAAGTCTGGAGTGTGAGAGGGAAGCAGGTCCTGTGTGCCCTCACTTGACTGTGGCAAGGGACCACCACTCCCTTCCCTAGCTGAGACCTCCATGGAGTAATGGCCACTCTGCTTCTTGCTCAGGCATTTTTTCCTGAGACCTGAGGACTTCCTCAGAATCCCATCAGGACTGGTGTTTATGTCTGCCATTAGGGGGCCTTTGTGAAGACTTGCTTGATCTAGCAAGTGAAGGCCAACTTCACCACTGTCTTGAGTGTGGGATCCAGACCACTGAGCATTCCAAGGATTCCAAGGACAAAACCATGGTCTGGGACACCTGCCTACGTCTCTCAGCTAATAAATATTAAATTTAAACCCAATTGTTACCACTGCTTCTGTCTCCCTTTGAGCACTCTCCACTGCTTTGTAGATGGATGCAGAGAGCCTATCTATTGGCAGAGCTCTTGGGAATGAGGTAAGTTTCTGGTGACCTCTGCTACCACTACTGCCCATGCCACTGTGGCTATTCAGTAGATTACACTTATACCACTACTACAAGTGATATTTGAGAAAGCCACCACACTAAGGCTATTTATATCCATGAGAATCATACAGAATCTTCACCACTGAATTACCACAGAAACAAAGCCAAATGGCCCTGCTTACCATATATCTTAGTTAGATCCTCAAGAAAAATAAATTCCCATCCCAATGAAAGTAAGTTCATAAAAAGAAGAGTAACTGTTCAGAAAGTATAAAAAGATCATGGTATTAGAACATTTTTAAAGAAACACAGTATTTCTCTAGAGATGGATCCTAACTTCCCCACCCCCCAAAAAAAAAATCAAAAAGGCAATCTCATTTACAATACATGATTGTAAAAAGAAAAAAACAAAATAGACAGGAAATTAAGGAAAACTACAAAATATTGTTGATAAAAATTGTACATGACACAAATAAAAAAACATGGATTGGATGAATTAATATTATTAAAATCATCATACTGCCTAAAGCAATCTTTAGGTTCAATATAAATTCTATCAAATTATCAATGTCATTTTTCTTTTTTTTTTTTTTTGAGACAGAGCCTCAAGCTGTCACCCTGGATAGAGTGCCATGGCATCCCAGTTCACAGCAACCTCCAACTCCAGGGCTCAAATGAGTCTCTTCCCTGTGCCTCCCAAGTAGCTGGGACTACAGCCACAATGCCCAGCCATTTTTTGGTTGCAGCCGTCATTGTTGTGGTGGGCCCAGGCTGGATTCGAACCTGCCAGCTCAGGTGTATGTGGCTGGCGCCTTAACCCATTAAGCCACAGGCGCAGAGCCTATCAATGTCATTTTTCAAAAAATAAGAAAAAAATTCCTAAAATTCATATGGAACAAAGAAAGATCTTGAATATCTAAAACAATTCTAAGTGAAAAAATAAAATTAAAACTTGGAGGCAAATAATTACCTTACATCAAATTATACTAATTATATTATATTGCACAGATATAACAACCAAATCATATGTTACTGGTATAAAGATAGACACATAGATAAATGAAACAGAATAAAGTCCCCCAAATAAAGTCACGTATCTCTAGCCAACTGATCTTTGTTAAATTAACAAAACATAATGAGAAAAAGATTCCCTTTAAAATTAATGGGCTTGGAAAATTGTACTACTGTATGCAACAGAGGAAAACTGGATTCCTATCTCTTGCTTTATACAAAAGCCAACTCAAGATGGATTATTTAAGGCTTAAATGTATAACCTGAAAATATAAAAATACTGGACAAATTGTTGGAAAACTCTTCTGCACATTGGTCTAGCAAAGAATTTGTGACTAACATCTCAAAAACTCAAGCAACAAAAACAGAAACAGACAAATAAGACTTAGTCAAACTGAAAAGTGTCTATATAGCAAAAGAAATCATTAAATTTATGAACAAAAAAACGTATAAAATAGGAGAGAATATTTGCAAAATATTTGACCAACAGGGAACTAATATAAAGAATTTACAAGAGATTCAAACAACTCAACAACAACAACAACAAACTAACCCCGTTAACAAGAGGGGCAAAGGAAATGAATGGACATTTTTTAAAAAGAAGACAAATGACCAACAAACATATAAAAAACAGTACTCAGCATCACTAGTCATCAGTGAAATGAAAATTAAAATCAGGAGATATCATCTTACATCACTCAGAATGGGTATTATTAAAAAGTTAAAACATTACAGATACTGGTGAAGCTGTGGTGAAAAGAGAGTGCTTATGCACTCTTGGTAAACATCAATTAACAACCTCTATGGAAAACAATATGAAGATTTCTCAAAGAACTAACAATAGAGCTACTGTTTAATCTAGCTATCCCACTACTAGTTATCTATCCAAAGGAAAATAAATCATTACATAAAAAGATATCTGCACTGGTATGTTTATCGTAGCACTATTCACAATAGCAAATGATACGAATCAATCTAAGTGTTCATTGATGGAAGACTGGTTAAAGAAACTAGTGTATACACATGGAGAAATAGTATTCATTCATAATAAAGAGTGAAATTATGTATTTTGCAGCAACACAGAGATAAAACTGGAGGTAATTATCTTAAGTGAAACAACTCAAAAATAGAAAGTCAAATACCACATAACTCACTTAAAAATGTGAGTTAAATAAAGCATATTCATGGACATAGATTGTAAAAAGATGGACACTAGAGATTCAGAAGGGAAATGGGTGGAAGGGAGGTAGGTGATGAGAGATTACTTATTAGATATAGCATACATTGTTTGGCTTATGGATGCCCTAGAAGCCCTGAGTTCACCACTATGCAATATATCAATTTATACATATCCACAGACAAACTTTACTTTTATTCCTTAAATGTATACAAATAAAAGCAAGAGCTATTACTTATAGTGGCCATCTACATCAATGATCTTAGCTTAATCTTCTTGGTAACTTTCTGGAGCTTCTACATCATCACTTGCTGCTTCATTTTGACCTTTAATGTTATGATAACAGCTTCTTTTCTTAAATTTCATTAACCTACCTCTCCTAGTTTTGAACTTTTCTTTAGTAGCTTTTTCCCCTCTCTCAGCCTTTATAGAATTGAAAAATCAGGGGCATGCTCTGCTTTAGGTTTTGGCCACAGTAATGTTGTGGTTGGTTTCATCTTCTATCTAGATCATTGACACGGTTTGGAAGCTTGGGCCCTCCAAATCTCATGTTGAAATCTGATCCCCACTGTTGAACGTGGGGCCAAGTAGGAAAAGCATGGGTCATGATAAAGAGTGAGTTCTCATTTTGTTGCTTCATGTGAAAGCTGGTGTTTAAAGAAGGCTACCACCACTTCCTCCCCTCTTTGCTTCTTCTCTCATGATGTTACACACCTGCTTCCCCTGACACCACACCACAAACAGGTGGGGGCACTATGTTTTTTGTACAGTCTGCAGAATGGTGAGCTGGAGATACTTCTATTCTCTGTGAATTATCTAACTTCAGGCATTTCTTTGTATCAGTACAAAACAGACTGACACACCATTAAACCTTTCTCCACATCAGCAAAAAGGCCATTAAACTATTTATTTTTTTTTAATTATTCACATGTTTACTGGTGTTTAGAGTCACAGCTTGCATGAGGCCTAGTTTTCAGCCTGTGTTGGCTTTTGACATGTCTTCCTCACTAAGCTTAATTATTGTTAGCTTTTAATTTAAAGTGAAAAACATACAACTCTTACTTTCACCAGAGAAAGATAGATAGCTGAGAGAATTCTGATGAATGTGAGGAACCCCAAATTTATTAGGCCCCGAGAAGCATGAGCATGAGCCTGTAGTCACACCTGTTCTTTCTCCATATTTTCCAGACCAGATGAATTACCTAAAGGGCTGCCACAAATTGTACAATGTGATCCTCAATTGTTATCTTCATGTGTCTTGAATTTGACACAAAGAACACTACATAAGCCAATGAACAGTTATGTTTAACTTAGGAATTTCCCTTCTTTTTTTCCTTTAGAATCTCACTTGTAACTGCTCCTTATTGGAGGAGATATTTAGGAAAACTTGAATCTGTGTTTCCTGGGTTGCAGTCCTCCATTTTTTGCCAAAAATCCTCTCTATTTATATTAATATGACTTTGACATTTTTTCTTTAAATTGACACACTTGAACACTTAGATGCCATTGTAGAGTTATTAATTCACCTAATTTCAATATTGTTATGTCTCAAGGAACATAGGTGCCCAAGGAGAGAGAGAAGGATGGGTCAAAGGATGGTTGGCAGAACAGTCCAAACACGTAAAACTTTTATTGAATAAGTTCCCCATTTTTATGGGTGTTGCTCATGGTACTTCCCCACACCCAACAGCTCATGCTGTTGAAAAAATGGCACCAATAGAATTCCTTAACAATAATTTACCAAAAACCTTCAATTTACTGTGCTACCAAGCACAATAATGAGAAGTGCAATGAAATGAGCTATTCTTGCTTATAAAATTATGGTACATTCACTCAGGGAAGAGATTTTTGAAATACCTAGAACAATATGGTTGTCTCTAAATGTATCTATATTAATTTGTCTACGTCCTAAACTTAAGCATAGGTTTTTTTTTTCTGCTTAAAGATAATAAGATTATGTGGAGTTTGAGTATCTGACTCACAGTATTAATAAAACCAAGGGTTATTGGAAGTTCTTATGCACGGAACAAAAAATAGTCTATACGCTCATTAGAGTTATTGGCGAGGCAGGATATATCATTAGATATGAGATTAACAATTTTGAATCGAATGCTTAGTTTATTATATCTCAAAAAAGAAACAGTATAATTAATCAAAGTATGTACCTAAACTATGGAATTGGAACTAAGTTGTACCATCTTAGTGATTGTTAGTTTATTCCAGCAGGGAAAAAAGGATGAGAGCAAGTGCCAATGAAATCACAAAGGAGATTTACCACAACTCATCAGGAATTGAATATTTTTTCTTTCAAAAAGTGGTCCGGGCTCGGCACCTGTGGTTCAGCGGGCTAAGGCGCCAGCCATGTACACCTGAGCTGGCGGGTTCAAATCCAGCCCGGACCTGCCAAACAACAATGACGGCTGCAACAAAAAAATGGCCAGTCGTTGGGGAGGGTGCCTGTAGTCCCAGCTACTTGGGAGGTGGAGGCACGAGCCTCGCTTGAGCCCAGGAATTGGAGGTTGCTGTGAGCTGTGATGCCAAAGCACTCTACCAAGGGTGACAGCTTGAGGCTCTGTCTCAAAAAAAAAAAAAAAAAAAAAAAGTGGTCCAAAGCCTGAAACAGGAGATAATTGGTGTAAGTTCTGACATATATAGTGGATGACAGAGAGGTCCAAGTCCAGCGTCTGTAGTTTGAGCAGCATTGTCTGTATGACATGTGGTCAAGCCTTGCCTTTCAAGAGGATTTCCCTGACTCTATTGCCCCATCTCGGCTGCTTAATTGCAAGCATCCTCATTATGTCATCCATTTGGTTGCAGTAAACATCCACTGTAATCACTTAACCAGATTTCATGAAACTCTAGTGGATACCAGAGCTGGACAACCAAACAGACACCATTAGCTTTTGATGACTATTTGGTTTCAGATTGTACTTCAGAACTTTATCTTTTTCTGTGCCAAAACACTTGTGATTATCAAAAAGAATTCTTTTGTATCACATGTAAAGAATACAGCACAGAAATGGTTTGCCTTTATGATATAGCCCCAAAGAAAGGCATTCTGCAAGATTATTTCTCTTCTGATGCTCCTTTAATTCATGTGGAACTCATTTATCCAGCTTCTTTACTTTCCTGATTTATTTCAAATCATCCAATATTGTTGGAATAGCAACATCAAACCTTGCTGCTAATTCATGTGTAGATTGAGATAGGTTGACTTTCACTACCGCTTTGAACTCATTATAATCTACCTGGTCTCAGATCATCCACATGAATCATTTTCAAAATTAAAAATCACCTGAAGGGAACTTCTCAAACCATGACATACTATGCATTCGTTAGCCCCATCCTTCCCAGACACTTCATTGAGATTTTGGACTGTATACCCTGCATTGTTTCCACAATGAAACACTTATTCAAAAATTTACAAATTTTAACTTATTTATTGGTATAACTTATCTATGTTTTTCAAAAATATTTCCCCCCCAAATTTGAAAGATATTCATAAACCAAAGCATGCATTTGAAAAAAAGAGGATATCTTCATAACAAAAATAAAACAAGAAATGTCAAAGTGAAATGTCAGAGATATCAACTGCCAAACTCAGTACTTAAGGAAATCATACATTTCATACATAATACTCTGTTTAATACAAACAAGTAAGTAGAAGGAGAATTATTAATTACTGAAAACTAAGTATATAATAAGGGAAGTGCATTGTGTGTTCCATATATCTTTAGTATTATTTTCTTAATTCTTTTTTTTTTTTGAGACAGAGCCTCAAGCTGTCACCCTGGGTAGAGTGCCCTGGCATCACAGCTCACAGCAACCTCCAATTTTTGGGCTCAAGCGAGTCTCTTGCCTCTGCCTCCCAAGTAGTTGGGACTACAGGTGCCCGCCACAACGCCCGGCCATTTTTTTGGCTGCAGCCGTCATTGTTGTTTGGCGGGCCCGGGGGCTGGATTCGAACCCGCCAGCTCAGGTGTACATGGCTGGCGCCTTAGCCCTTTGAGCCACATGCGTCGAGCCACCATGCTCCATCTTGATTTCCCCTGGAAAACCTGG
>CAUYON010200327.1:0-15901 GCA_963573935.1 Arctocebus calabarensis | reverse complement strand
TTAAATTTTTATTCTAACTTGTAATTGAAACGTTTTTGAGGTAAAATAATGAGACCTTCCTGTGTGACTTTTTCCTCCCAGCTACCTCTGAACAGTCCAAGTGAAATTTATGAGCTACATGTAACTGGACGTGCCCAGGATGAGATTTTATTCTCTAATAGGACGCGCTTGTCATTTGAGACCAAGAGAATGTCTGTCTTCATTCAAACAGACAAGGCTCTCTACAAGCCAAAGCAAGAAGTGAAATTTCGCATTGTTGCACTTTTCTCAGATTTCAAGCCTTACAAAACCTCTTTGAACATTCTCATTAAGGTAAGTGCTAGACAGAAAGGAAACAAGGGATCCAAGCCTTCTTACTAAAGCTCTCTAGGAAGTTCTGCTCGTGTTATTGACACTAGAGCACCTTGTAATTCACCTGAGATAAGCTCACCCTGTACGTGGCTCTCCTCTATCTGGGAAAGGGAATGGTACAGCACTGGGTTAAGAGGTCAGGTGCTAAAGCTGGCCTGTTGGATTGCAGTCCTGGCTTCTTGATTGATGTATCCATTTGTCAAACATTTATTGAACTTCTGTGTTTCAGGCACTGAGATATAATATTGAACAGAACAGATTAAGTCCCTGCTCACAGGGGCTGTTGTTTTTCAGCAGATGTGAGGAGACGGACAATAAACACACATGCACACACACACACACATACATATATATGTGTATAAAATTTATATATATGTAAAGGGATCGGTGTGTACGTATTTGCGTATGTGCAAAAGAGAGTCTGCTTTATGCTATTTTCTGTAGGATTGTCAGGGAAGATGTCTTCATGCAGAGATCTAATGGAAATAAAAGAATGAGCCCATACAAACAGAGGGAAGAGCATGTGGAAAGGCCCTGGGGTGGGAGCTTGTTTGGTGCCTTGCAGGAGCAAGAAGCTGGCCACATGCTGGAGCCCAGGGCTTGAAGGGACAAGTGTTAGGAACTGAGATCAGATACAAGCAGGTGGGTTGGGTTCATCCAGGGTCTTGTAGGGCATCATACGAACTTTGGATTTTACACACAGTGAAAGGAGAATTCACTGTAGAACTCTGGGGAGAGGCGTGATGTGATCTGACTTATCTTAAAGGGATCACTCTCAGCTCTAAGAAGAATGGATACTAGCTGTGAGATCTTGGAGAAATTAACCTTCCTGAGTCTCGGTTTTCTTATGTGTAAAATGTGTAATAATAATAGTAATACCTCACAGAGTTTTTGTGGGGATTAAGTGAGATGATTTAAGTAAACCATTTATAACTGTGACTGACACATAGTACAGTCTCACTAAAATTAACAATTTATTATTATTCTTATGCGAACCCCTTTTGACAGGTAGTGGTTTGGCCTCTGCTATTGATGATCCACTATTTTCCTGTGGGAATTAAGAGGAAGACAGTTGGATCCAGCCAGGCCTAGTTTCCTATGTTTAAGATGAGGTGAAAACTAGCTTTTGATCATTACATAGAAACAAGGTGACTTACTCATCCTAGTTTGTTTTGGATAGTCCAAATTTTAAAACTGTAGGTCCCTGGTCCTGGAAACCCTCTCAGTCCCAGGACATTGGTCACCCCAAGTATTCTAATGAATAATGTAGTGTGCGAGGCAGATTCAGGCCTTTGAGTTCAGTATTTTCCTATTCTTCTTAGTTTTTTTGTTGTTATAAATGAAAATAGCAACAACAACACCGATAACAACAAAAACCAATCAAAGAAACATGTTTATATATTATTTCAAGCTAAGATATATTTGTAGCAAATACCACCTTGGTTGGCATGTGCTCAATGCATATGTCCTTATTTTTTTCCATGCGTATTTCCTGGATTGAGCTAGTATTATTCCATAATTCTCAGCGCTGTGAATTTCTACCTTTGCCATGCACTGGAATGTCTATAAAGCAGACTGGCGTGGTGAATGTGCCTCTGCGAGCAGGGCTAAACTGACTCCATTTATACCACCCTTCATCATTTATTCACATATATGGAGAACTTAATATATGCCACAAACTGTGTGAAATAGATGGTTAGATATAAATGTCTGCCTTGGCCACCCCTCTCTGTTTACATTCAATCCTTCTACTTCAAACAAATAAATGTTAGCCCTGGATAAGCCTGTTCGAGACATTAACTCAGAACTAAGTCTGTTGATATGGGACAAGTACTCTGTGTATTTTTATAGTTCTGCCTGTCTGCTCTGCTCCAGCTTCTGCCTTTGACTATAGATTCTTTGGGCTTTATCTGTCTAATTCTGGGCTTAGCATGTGACATTTGGTTTTCTCCGAAAGGGCTCAGAGAGACCTTCCTCTTTTTTTTTTTTTGATAGAGTCACACTCTGTTGCCCAGGCCAGAGTGCTGTGGCATCAGCGTGGCTCACAGCAACCTCAAACTCCTGGGCTCAAGCCATCCTCTACCTCTGCCTTAGTAGCCGGGACTAGAGGTCGCCTGCCACCACACCCAGCTAATTTTGCTATTTTTTGGGTAGAGACAGGGTCTGACATCCCTGAGCTCAAGGGATCCTCCAGGCTTCCCAGACTGCTGGGATTACAGCCCCCGTGCCCAGCCGAGGGCCGAGACCTTCCTCTGGGCTGCTCTGGTATTGGGGGACTCGTAGCCAGGGGAAGGGAGTTTAGACTGAAATCCCACCTGGTCCCAGTGTTCGGGACTAGTGAGTGTGGCGGAGCCATGCTGTCCTCTCTGTGTGGGGGTGATGACGCCCCTATGTGGACTCCAGGCCCCTCCGTGCCCCTCCTTGTAAATGGCAGAGGCCAGATGAGACCCTGATGTGAATGTCTACAGCGTTATACTCCTCCAGCCCAAACCAGTCATTTGGGCCACCGTCCACTCGACTGTGATATTTTTCTACACTTTTCAGCGTGGAGTAATTGGTTTCTTGGCAAAACATCCCAGAAAAAAAAAGTAGGTCTTGGAGAAACGGGAGCCCCTGTGCGGACTAAGCTGTGGCGCAGCTCCACCTGCAGGCTGCTGCGGAGAAGTGCATGGGAGGGCGGACTGGGGGCCGCCTTGCCCTGCAGAGATCGGCTGTAGCGTGTAACGGAGATGCTGTCTGCTGCAGAATAGTCACGGACGTCCAACTTACAAATAATTAAATGAATATATTTTTTTGGGGGGAGGAATCATTGGGTGTTATTAATTTTGCCTGTCCCAGTTACTGACCTCAGGAAGGAAAGGGGCTTCAGAGGTCTTTCAGCAGCGGAAAAAATGTGCTACCTCTGTCCTAATTCTGGCCTTCTCTAGCCAGTGTGGTCTGCCATTGTAGAAGCGAGTGCCTCTGACCCGGTGACAGTGGCTGGCGTGGCTGGCTTCCACAATGACCTCTCCTTTAAGAGGCTGTTGCTCCTGGCACAAGGGAATGGCCTTGAAGGGGAACAAGCGTTTCTAGTTTGGGAGTGAACCGTGTGACTGCCCTGACACTCTGGCCACCAAAGTGCAGAATCGGACCCTGCCCGGAGAGGGGGCTGCATTCCGGTGACCCAACATCACTAATTCTGCATGCTGGACGGACATGTCCTTCACACCTAATCCTGGACTCCAGAAATGGTCCTTGTGAACAGATTCCGCAGTCAGGGAACTTGCTTCGGGAGACGTCTGGCACAGGTAGCGTGTACCACGTGGGGCTGGGACACCGGACGGAGCCCCAGAGCCTCGGGAAGGGACCGAAAGGCCAACACTGCAGCACCAACGGTGAGCGGCGTGTCTGGCTGTGAAGAGGCACTGTTCACACTGTCCCTGTGAACGTCCCAGCGGGAGACACCTGTGTGCTGATGCTGGGCTCTGCTGTGATGTGGCCACGCCAGGTCCGTTCACGTCCCAATGGGCTCTGTACACCCCCAGAGTTTCTGGATGGACCGTCTCATTTACTCCCAACCTTCCAGGTCACCCAGGAGCAAAATCATCAATGAGGGACTTCCGTGACACTGTCTGGGAGAGATGTTCACCCTCACCACAGTAATTCATCAGTAGAATAGGGACATTCCTTTCCCCTGGACTTTAGGTAACATCAAGAATTATTATTGTTATTTTTAAAACCTTTCTCAGTCTGGCAGAAGTAAAATGAAATTTCATTGTTTTCATTTGCATGGCATTCGTGTTTCCTCCTTTGATCGTGAGCCTTTACTTTCCTCAGCCCTCCCTCCGGGGCACCAAGTTGTGGCAGGTGCAGTGGTAACAGCCGCCGATCACAGTGCCCATTCTGAGACTTTGCCAAGGGTACAGTGACCTGCTTGTTTTTGATTGCTTTGGTCTCTGTTTTTAACAATTGTTTCAGACTTATTAAACTGCTTCCTAGTCCATTCTCAGCACTTTCTTTACCCCTAACGTTCATCCCCCCCTTTGGGACAGGGATTTCTGCTGGGCACCTAATGCTGGGCCAAACCTCCACTTCTCGTCAAAGCTTAGAGAATACGAACCAGGGAAAGCATCCGATTTTGCTCTAAGTTCAGTCTAGTTGGGAATAAAAATTATATACTTTGGAAAATAAAACACGTAAAATGAATGTATTTCACTACTGTTAGCAGTGGTAGGTACTCACGAGGGATAAACACACCCTGTGTGCAAGGGGCCTCCAGGAATCGGTCACCTCTGCCTGTTGGAGGCAAGACAGAGGCAGGGAGCTGGACAAGGGAGAGAATCACGGGGCTATTACCGAGGCCTCGATGCAGGGGCTTGGCGTAACTTGAGAAGAAATCTGTGTCTTTGGAGGAAGGTGAGCCTAGCAGTGTAGATGGGGTCAGATTATTAAGGGCCTTGTAAAGTGGACAAAGGAGGGCAGATGTTCTGTAGGCAAACAAAAGCCACCGTACCTGGGGTAACGGTCCCAGGCGGTATTTATTCATTGCTTGTTATATACCAGGAACTGCGGCACCATTTCGACTCCTCAGATTAGTGTTTCCGATGTAGGACGCTGATGACAGGGAGGGGGCTAGACTGGAGGGGAGAGATTAGTCGTGTTAGAGAGAAAGTAGGATGTGGTGGTGCTTGGATGCATGGATGGGAACAGGGAGGCAAATCAGAGATGTTAATGAGGCCAAGTTGAGGGAGCTGGGACCGTGGGAGGGGAGTCTGGGAGGGCTGTGGAGTGGCTCCGATGAATGTTGCCGGAAGGGATAGTTGTTTGGGAGATTACAGAAGACTGAAACATTCTTCATATATTTCCTTGGGTAGAGATCTCTGTGATATACTTGGGTTGAGTTGAAAGACAGCCATGGGTTTGAATCCAGAATCCCATCACATCTTGGTGCTGAAATACTGGGTCATGCCAGCCACTTACAGTTGAATGCTTACTTCCTCCTGAGGTGTTAGTTTCCTCTCTACCATAAAGTGAAAATATTCAGACTCTGAAAAAGGAGTGTAATTTGCAACAGGACAGAGGACCTGACACATAGTAAGCCTTTGATAAATGGGCCTGGTGTGGCTACTGGGGATCTTTCTCTAGCATCGGCACCACCACTGCCACCACGGGTTTGGTGATGTGTGCGGTGTGGTGTTTCATGAAGAAGAAAATATGGTGCCCAGATTTAAAAGGTGGAACAGAATGAATATGACCTCTGGAGGAGTACAAAGAAAGGAGAAATTTTGATTTGTCTTCTCTGGTAATATATGGCTAACATTTTCCAAAACCTGTCTTTGGGCCATCTATTGGGGAAGGTTCTGGATGTGTCTGAGAGTGGGGCAAGGTGTCATTCCTAGCTGGACAGGATACACATGTGTGTGGATAGCCTTTATATTTATAGTCACATCTATGCTTTTCATTTTAGGACCCCAAGTCAAATTTGATCCAACAGTGGTTGGCACAACAAAGCGTGCTTGGAGTCGTTTCCAAAACTTTTCAATTATCTTCCCATCCAATACTCGGTGACTGGTCCATTCAAGTTCAAGTGCATGTGAGTATAAATATTTTTTTTAGGGGGGAAGTTTAAAATGATTTTAAGAGGTCAGATGGGAAAATACCTCCAAAGTCATGTATTCTGTGAACAGAAAGAAAATACATGCACATCTAGACAATTTAAGTGGTGTATTTTGACTTTGCTATGTTTGTCAATGGGTTAGCCTTCATTACAACATGTTAGAGTTGTAGTCATTGTTGTCTTTTTCTATGATATGTGTGAAGAAGAAAACATTTTGGCATTTGAGTATAAAACTGATTAAATAAGTGTTTACTTATTTCTTGCATGTATTGAGCATTTTAGAACTAAGTAACAAACATTCAAAGGACAGGCTGTTATTTGGTAAATTTGGCAAATTTTATGCAAGTCTCTTCTTATGAGCGAGTGGACTAAATGACTTAATCTTTGTTTAAGGAGCAGCCATGTGGCCTCTGTCCCTCCATCCTCTTCTCCCCAGCTCCTCTACCCCTTCCTGTGTTTGTTGCTGACTTGTGCCGCTCTGAGATCCACCAGGGCAGGGACAGTAAAATGCCCCAGGTTTTCTCCCGTGCATCCCTGCATCTTACTTGAAAATTTATTGCTGTTTTCCTGTTTTTTCTTTGGAATTAGAAATATATTTAAATTAATGAGTAAGAGTTTTAAAATATTAGACTGGGGCTTTTCACTATTGACATTTTAAGTAAAAGTCCTTTTTTGTGGGCTCTGTCCTATGCATTGTGGGACATTTAGTGGCAGCTTTGCAACTTGCCAAAGGGCTTAGAGCTGGAAAACAAAAGAAGTCAGATTTGAACTTGGGTCTCTGATGGCCATGACCCCATTACCCCACCAGCATGGTTGAAATACCTAGAGGCTGGGGCTTGGTTAGAAGATAGAAGACAGAGTAAAACCCTTGATCAGTTTCTTTCTTTCTTGTTTTTTTTTGGAGACAGAGTCTCACTATGTCACCCTTGGTAGAGTGCCATGGCATCATAGCTCACAGCAACCTCAAACTCTTGGGCTTAAGTGATTCTCTTACCTCAACATCCCAAGTAGTTGTGACTAAAGGCACCTGCCACAATGCCCAGCTATTTTTTTTTTTGTTGCATTTGTCATTGTTGTTTAGCAGGCCAGGGTGGGGTTTGAATCCACCAGCCCTGGTGCATGTGGCCGGCGCCCTAACCACTGATCTACGGGTGCTGAGCCGCCTTGATCAGTTTCAAAGCAGTATCTATCTAATTGCACACAGATTAGTTTAAGAGAAAAGTGATAAACTATTAGGTTCAATGTAAAATTGCCAGTTTTGTAGGTCAAAAGTGATAAATATGAGCAATTTATATGGTTCAATCTAACCATATGGTTCAATCATAACCTTCCTTCAGCTAAACATGTGCTACTGATAAGAGACGCCTCAGTAGACAGATGGAAATATATGGCTATTTCACATCTTAGAATTCTGATTCCTGCTGGGCAGAGTGGCTGACCAGCATATTGTGAGGCCGAGATGGGAGGAGGCCAGGAGTCTGAAGCCAACCTGGGTAGCATAGAAAGACCCAATCTCTACAAAAAACAAAGAAAAATTAGCTGGGCATGGTGGTATACACCAGTAGTTCTAGCTACTCATAAGGTTGAGGGAGGAGAACCACTTGAGAGTGGGGATTTGAGGTTCCAGTGACATAGGATCTGACCACTGCACTTATGTATGGCCTCCCAAAGTGCTGGGATTATAGGCATGAACCACTGCACCCAGCCATAATATGATTTAACAGAATATTGGAGGCAATGTTATAAAAGAGGTTCCTACAGGGTGTCCATAGTTGTCTATTTTAAATTGCACACAGACTTGGGGACAAGACACAATTGTAAGAGGGTCTTTACCTAACAAATGCAATCAGTGTAATAATGTGATAAATAGCCATTAAAATCATGTTGTAGGATTTGCAGCTGAGGTCTTTGATTACTAATATTCTTCTTATTTTTAACAATGCAATATTAACTATAATAAGAGTCTAAGTGTTAGAAGAATGTGAGTTTAGGAATAGACATGGGGGCAATGTTTCATGTGGGTGAGGTACTCGTCTTCTTGGTTCCCTCACAATGTACACTGTGGGCCATCAGTAGCTATTCTCTGAAATGTGATGTAATTATAATAATTTTAGGAAGGTTATGGATCTACTACTGACCAGGCACAGCATAAGGTTTTATATATATTCTCATATTTATTCTGCATACTGTGTAATTTTGCATGGTAGATGTGACTAAGCCTATTTTATGAGGAGAAGTCAGAACCCCATGACATTGAGTAACTCCCCAAATACACACACAGCCCTCCCATGCCATCTTTCATTTACTAGATCAAATGGCAGCTTTCTATTCACTTCATTGCTTTAAGATTCTACAATTATCTGTAGCAGAGCAAAAACCTTAGTAATGTTTATAAGTCTACAGATATATAATGAGCATATTCCATAGACCCAGAACTTTTCCCAAACTGAGGGATTAAACATTCTTTAACTTTTCATTTTTTTAGTTAAAAAAATTTTTTTGGATCAAATTCTAAAAGCAGAACTAGTCCCCCTTAGTCAGCACCTGTTTTCTGAGTATCTTTTTGAAGATGAAGAGTACAGTTGGCTCATGGAGAGGTGGCAATACAGAGGGAGAGAGTGAAATGAGTTAAGAGTAGAGACATATAAAGGAGTATGGAAGCCTCGAGCAATGTGTGGTGAATCCTTTGGAAGTGGACATTTCAGCTGTAGAGAAGGTGGAGGGAAGCATATTATGAGTTCTAAGCACTTATATTTTATTTTCAGTTCCCAGTTATATTCTGCAGGAATTCTGCAGGAGTCAGATTTTTGTCCACCTGCCTCTCTATCCATCCACCCCGTTATCCATCCATCCATCCATCCATCCATCCATCCAATCAGTTATCCATCCATCCATCATCTATCCACCCATCATCCATCCATCCATCTGTTCATCCATCCATTATCCATCCATCATCCATTGCTTCATCCATCCATCACCCATCCATCCATCCATCTATCCATCTGTCATCCATACATCATCCATTCATCTATTCATCATCTATCCATCATTCATCCATCCATCATCTATCCATTCATCCATCATCCATCCATCCATCATCATCCATCCATCTATCATCCATCCATCCATCCATCCATCCATCCATCCATCCATCCATCCATCCATCCTCCATCATTCATCCACCCATCCATCCATCCATTATCTACCCATCCATCCATCACCCATCCATCTATCATCCATCCATCATCCATCCATCCACCCAAGCAGTAGGTGTTGAGGACTTACAGTGCTGTGATGAATACAAGGGTGCTCAACATGTGACCCGTACTTTCAAAGGTCTTTGTTGTGGTGACATGAATAAAATGATAAAAATTAAATGGCAGAAGGATAACAGACACATACCAGTCAGTGCAACAGCAGAGGAACTGTGAGGTGGTGAGGCCACCTTGGTGATAAAGAGGGTCTATTGTGAGGGTCTATGATTAAGGGGCCAGATATTCCCTCTGTCTTTTGTGCTCTGGTTGTTTCTTCTCTCACTGTGCCAACCTCTGTGGTATTCTCCAGCCAAAATCTGAGTGGGCGTGGCCAAATAGCCATCATGCTGAGCACCCTACAAGAAAAGCCTCTTTGCAAGTGTCTTGTGGCCTACACATGGGCTGCCCTTGGGCAGGGGTGTTTATTGTTGGTCCATTCAGAAGCCACTGCTGCACGGGACAGTTTTGGTGGGGAGACAGGTGCTAAGAGATTGATTTGTTCAATGAATAGTGAACAGAATAAGTACCAGAAGAGATAGGAGGACAGAAGAGTGGAGAAAGACTTGTGGAAGATGTGAGATTGTACTTTAAAAAGATTTATAGAATTCCTTCTGTTGTAGTTTGTAGACTTGGCCTGTCATATTGCTTTGACAGAAAATAAGGTGATTCCCATAAGGAACTTTAGCTGCTTAAAAAGTTAAAAACATTCACAGCATCTGGCTTTTGTCTATCTCGTTAGCCTTGTTAAGTGCCACCCTTCCCCTGGAACTCTATGCTTTAGACATATTCTATCCTTTAAACTTCTCAGCCTCACCATCTGTCTCATCTCAGAGCCTTTTCTCAGCAGCCTGGAGTGCTGTTTTTTGCTTTGGTGTTCTAGATACATGCTTTCGATCTGCCAGCATTTTCTAAAATGGCCTGGCCCCTCCAGACATTTCCATAGCACTGTGTGCTTCCGTTGGTTCATTCATGTCACTTTTAATTGGCGGCCTTGGTAAAGGTAGTGCCCTTTTGGTCTTGTTAACTGCTCTCATCCTGAGACCTAGTGTAGTCCTTTGCACTTAGGTAGAGAAGTCGATATTCATCAAATGTGTGTGAATGCTATAGTATAATAATAATCATTTGTTTTGGATTAAATAGTATAATTTCCCCCTTTCCACATTCTCTAAAACATCATTCTTTTTTAAAAGACAAGCATTTTGATTAGGTACTTACTAGTGATATGTTTGTTAGAGGGACACAACTAAGAAAAAAAATTAGCTCCTTTATTTAAAAAGTGCCTTCACAGGCCACCAGGGGTCAGCATAAACAAGGAAATGTTATGAGACATGAGCTTGGCTGTGGCCTTAGTCTCTGGTTTTTGTCTTTCCTTGACTCCTGTGTGGCTTTACAGACTGTATATTGTTTAGTATTAAACACTTTTAATTTTAGCAGTGAATGATAACAATGGAGGAAATATATTTATTATTGAAATAGCCTTGCGCAGCAGAAGTGTGCCTGCCCTTTAAATAGTTGACCATTATAGACTATAGTTTAATTTTCCCCAAGGCAATGACTATTCTCAGTATAAAACTCAGGGAGGGGAAAAATACTTATTTTCAGGAGAATGCTTTGAAGTCTCCTTTTTTTGTAGGCAAAATATGTTTGGAATGATTTCAGTATTGCCAATAAGGGATGATGTATTTAAAAAAAACAGGGCTTATTAAGGCGTTGATTTGTAGTGACTGTGCAGATAACTGGAAAGTGACATTCTCTAGTCACATTTTCCTCTAGTCAGGAAGAGTATCCTTCAGGTCAAATATACTCTAAGGGCTTCTTGGCATTTTCCTAATTGCAGCATGTTTGTAGAATAAAAATGAATAAGTCATTTATTATAACTTTTAAACATTCTTAATTAACTTTAGTAACATTTGACCTGCAAGTATTGCTTTTCACCTTCAGGAATTTCTTTTTATGATGAGTAATGATTTTTATCTAGTAAAATCTTTAGGTTTTTATTCTTATTTTTCCTCTCCATTGTGTAGTCTATGATGATGGGTTTTAACAAATTCTCTATATATTCATATATTCATAGACTTTTTTTTTACATTGCTAGCTTAATTTAATTGCAAAGAAGCTCTTGATTATAATTATTAAGAGCTCTTACAAGTGGTTAAATTTGGTAAGAGCATCGATCCTTTTTGTGCAACTTATGCATGCGCTTGACTGCCACACCTGTGCCTGCGAGAACAGCCCTTTGCTACTTTGAGGAATGTACTTCTTTTGAGAAGAATCATGGTCTCTTCTACCTCTGCCTTACTTTGATGGCTCAGTCCTTTCCCATCATTTCTTTCTTTCTTTCTTTTTTTTTTTTTTGTAGAGATAGAGACTCACTTTCTCACCCTTGTAGAGTGCTGTGGCATCACACAGCTCACAGCAACCTCCAACTCCTGGGCTTAGGCGATTCTCCTGCCTCAGCCTCCCAAGTAGCTGGGACTACAGGTGCCTGCCACAACACCCGGCTATTTTTTGTTGCAGTTTGGCAGGGGTAGGGTTTGAACCCACCACCCTTGGTATATGGAGCTGGCACCCTACCCACAGAGCCACAGGCGCCCCCCAACCATCATTTCTTTCTTGACTTCCTAGAGTACCAAGCTCTCTTCTTAGAAGGTAGAAGTATATTTTAGCTGTGACATCTTGCCACAGAAGTGCATTTTATAGGACTGTTATTCTTCAACTTTATTACAGGTTAAGTGAGAAATATGTTCTATTTGATAATCAACTTGTAAATATACTTTGGAAAGATATCTTGTTTTAAAAGTTAGATACTGCTTACATTTTTACTCTTTTCAATACTTCTTTAGGGACCTTATTTGTAAGTAGTTATCTCTTGACTGGTATTGATAGCTCTCCCAAATACCGTAGTTGCAAATGTATTTTTCTCCATTTTTTAAAATTGTAAAATGCATATAACAAAATCTACCATATTAACTCTTTTTAAGTGTGCAGTTCAGGGGTATTAAATACTAGTGTATTGGTGTGCAACTGTCCTCACCATTCATCTCCAGGACTCTTTTTCATCTTACAAAACTGAAAATCTATACTCGTTAAACAACTCCTCATTCTCCCCCCCATCCCCTAGCAACCACCATTCTGCTTTGTGTCTCTGTGACTCTGATTCCTCTCACCACCTCCTATCAGGGGACACATACAGAACCTCTTTCTGTGACTGGCTTGTTTTCCAGGTTCATCTACTTTACACCATATATGAACATTTCCTAAGGCTGAACAATATTCTGTTGTATAATTATGCCACATTTACTTGCAAATGTTTTTGCCTCTGTGATTTGAAAATTATATTTTAGCTTACTAGAATGTAATTTTAGAGGTTCTTTAAGAGAAAGGCTAATATAGGTGTCTAGAGAACCAGGAGGAGTGTGGCCACCCAGCCGGCTCCCCGCGTGTCCTCCTGTGGACAGCCCAGAGCTCAGGTCTCATGTTCCTCTGAGAACCCAAAGGAGGCTTCCCAGGCTGTGCGAGATCCCTGTGGCCTTCTTGTGCCCTCTTCCCTCCGTGTCAGCTGAAGTCTGTTCTCCCTTTGCTGAGACTTAGGCAGCTGGGTTCCCTGCCGGGGCCACCTGAGGCTCCGGCCTGCTGGAAGTTGCCAGTGGTTCTGAAAACATCAGGGGCAGCAGAGCCAATGCACTGGGGAGTTGTAAGGTACGTCATCCAGGTCTCAGCCCCAGGAACAACCTACTGGCATGGGACTTAGGAATTTGAATCTTAAATAAACACTCTAGAAGATTCTATGTGGTTTTTGGACTACCTTTAGAGAAGAACTGCATAACGGTCACAGCTGGAAATCTTTAGTGTTTGTCTGTTTCACTGAGAGGCAGTGTTGGACAGTGGACGCTGTGTGGGTCTAGGGACAGGCAGTCCTGTTTATTCTTTGAGTGCCGAGCAGCGCTGCTCTCAGCTGTTCACCTCTCTCCTCACCAGCTCGGTTGAGCTTAGATGTACTAACAACTCAAAATCTTTGGTGTCATCTGTATTTTTGCCACAGCTGCTCTGATCCTGCAGCTGTGCAGCCAGCTTGGGCATCATGGAGCTCGGTAACTTTGCAGTCTCTTCTAACTGTTGCCGTCTGCATTTTCTCCACCCTTGTCTCAATCCTAAACCAGTGACGCTGGGGGCAGGGTGGCGGTGGTGGGCAAGAAATAGAATAAAGAAAACTCAACAGACTCAAGGCTCGAAATCACTCTTTCGGAGCCCGTTTGGTGAACTGTGTACTGAATTATTGTGTAATTCAGAACAATCTGCACCGAGCTGTCCCTCTGCTTCTAACAGTTCCAGCTACTTTCCCTTGAGTTAGTTGTTAGCGGAAGGTCAGGTGAGGGCTGCCAACATCCTCTCTGCTTTTTATAGGCTTTGCGCACACTCCCTGTCTCTCCTGGCCCGGCCGTCCAGCTGGGCCTGGGTCAGCTCGCACCTGTTGGTCAGCGTCTCTGGAGCTGCTTTTCCTCTGCGGAAGGCACATCTTTGGCCAGTTCTTATCCCTGACCCACTCTCCAAGTAGCATCTGGAAGCTCCTCTGGCTCGTGATGACAACTTAACTGAAAGCCTGGAGCAGGCTGTGACAGGTCAGAAAACAGTGGCATCCTCTCTGGAATGCGACTATGACTTCCAAGATACTTTTGCTAGCCTCTCCTTATAAGCACGCTTTTGTGTTGAGAAGGACCTCGGGTTCTCCCCCCCTTGTGCGGTGAGCGGGGGAGGGGTTGGTTTTCAATGTTGCCTTGGAGGCTGCCCTGGCAGAGCGCAGCACTGCATTCTCCTGTCCTCTGTGGGGCCAGATACGCACTCATGGCAGCACTGAAGAGCTGAGTAGCTCAGTCCCGCATAACATTTAACTTGCACCCCTGATGCTCGTGCTGTGTCATCCCTGAGGCCTCGCTGGACCGTTTGGCCTGTTACTGGCCGCCCTCTGGCAGTGTGCATTTCAGTTTCGCCAGGGACATCTTCCTGGGGAGTTCTTTCCTTTGACTGGTCCCTGCCCTCCAGGAGCCACCCTCAGAGGGCGCCCCTTTCGAGTGTCCTCTGTGTAGGGACAGCTTTTTGGCATCCGTTCGAGAACTCTGGGGTCAGACTTTACTGTGTTGTGTTCCCCAGTGAAATCTGAAGAAGCATCGGCACAGGTGACAGGTCACAGTGCTGCAGGGGACCCTAGCGGTCACCAGCTCCATCTCTGCAGTTTACAGAGAGCAGCGCCGTGACCCGGTCATGCTCACACAGTGAGCCGTGGTAGGGGCAGGACTGGAGGCTGATTTCCTCCCACTTTCCACTCTGTAAAACTAAACAAACCCATGCTGCAGCTGCTGTTTTAAAATGGTCACCCCTTTAGACTGAAACGAGATGTCACCAGGCCCTGCTGTGGGCATTGGGGAAGATGTCCACCTCTGCAATGTGACTTGCCACAGGGGTCACCTCCGGACACGCTGGCTTGCTCTCGAGGTCTCACACTCTGACCCCACGGCCAAGCCTTTAGACTGAGCTTCTGAGTGCAGCATCTGGGCTACCTGGCCGCATTTCTCCATCAGTATCCATTAGGAGTCACTGAGGATAGCTCACTGTCCCCCAGCAGGACATTCCCCAAAGTAGCAAAGAACTATTCTGATAGGCCCGGGTAAGCCAACTGAGCAGGCTGTATAACCCTGGTCACAGAAGGCCTCAGGAGATAAATTTTCAAAAGAACTTTTTACTTTGGAGTAGATCCCAAAAAGGTCATAAAGATAATCCAGGAAGGTCCTGTATACCTTTATGCATGTGTGGTTGAACCTGATATTATTATAGTACAACATCAAAAGCAAGAATTTGACATTGGTGTGGTATGTGTATAGATTGCTCTATGTGACACTCAATTTTCAGTGCACAGGGTAGTTTTGGAGAATGATAACTTACTGCTGGGCTCTGACTGGTGGCGGCAGCCCTGGGTACCAGGCGGGGCAGTGAAATAAGTACCGACTCCTGGGGTGGGGTGAGAAATGGAGAAAAGAAAGAGAAAGGGAATTTTTTTTTTGCCTCAAGGGTAAGTTTCCCATTGGGCAGGAAGCTGAAGCAATGCTGCTGTTTTTAATTTCCTTGCTTGGGGTAGGTGCCCAAGAAAGGTGATCATGTTGTATGTCTTAAAAACTGTAATTATTTTCACTTTCGGTAGGAACAGAGAAGGTGAGATGAGTCAGTTTTGTATGCTTGCTGTTTTCGTTTTTCTTTTTAAAGAGTGTGCTCACAGCATACACACGGGTGCTGCCCACAGCACTTCGTAGGAGTGACAGACCTCGTGACGCCGGGGCCTGCCCTGTCCTTCTCACTGCGGCCTCGCGCTGACTGCCTCAGTGTTTTTCAACCTTTTTTTATCTCATGGTCCATTTGAAACTGTGGTTAAACTTCCTGGCTCACTTAAATTATGCTGATTTAAAAAAAAAGAGTAAAAAATTCCAAAAAACTAAACACTGTGCTTTGAACTTCTTTCAAAACTCATTTAATTTAAGGCTGCATAGTATTCCATGGTATACATGTACCATAATTTATTAATCCATTCGTGAGTTGATGGGCATTTGGGCTTCTTCCACGACTTAGCAATTATGAATTGGGCTGCAATAAACATTCGGGTACATATATCTTTATTATGATGTGATTTTTGGTCTTCAGGATATATACCCAA
>CAUYON010200317.1:0-10239 GCA_963573935.1 Arctocebus calabarensis | reverse complement strand
GGGCGCCTGTAGTCCCAGCTACTAGGGAGGCTGAGGCAAGAGAATCACTTGAGCCCAAGAGCTGGAGGTTGCTGTGAGCAGTGTGACGCCACGGCACTCTACCCAGGGCGATAAAGTGAGACTCTGTCTCTACAAAAAAAAGAAATATTTAGGCCAGCTATGGTAGCTCAGGGCATAATCTTAGGACTTTGGGAGGCCAAGTGAGAGGATCACTTGGGCCAAGGAATTCAAGACCAGCCTGGGTAACAGTGAGACCATGTATAGGCAGGAAAAAAAAACTCAATAAGTTGGGCATGGTTGCACATGCTTGTAGTAACAGCTACTAGGGAGGCTCAGGTAAGAAGATCACTTAAGCCCAGCAGTTTAGAGTTACAGTGAGGTATGATGACACCACTACACTCTAACCTGGAGTGAACCCTACCTCAAAAAGCCCCCCAAAACAAACAAAAAATAAATATTCAGACAGAAATTGAACAGCTATAGAAATAGCCCATAGAACAGAAAATGAGATGAATCTGCAGAGGTAATTTGTCTTTTATTACAATCTTTCCAACTTTATTGAAAATTTTGCATAGGTGTTAGTTACTATTATGAAAAAAATTTTGTGAATATGGACATTGCTCACTAACAAATAAAAGGAATTCACAAGATCATTTACATTGGCAATAATTACTATATAAACACAAAAGTGTTTAATTGGTTGAATTGATAAAACTCCAGCTGTTGTTCCATATTAACAATCCTTCCTTCCTTCCTTCTTCCTGAATTTGCTTTATTTCTCTACGTAAGGAACCCTACACAGGTAATTCAAATTAAAACAAAATAAATATATGAATATTCACGTAAAACCGTTCTTTCTAATGAATTTTACACAATGTACAATTTCATGTTCACTGGGTGGGTTTACAAAAATGTATCATTCCCAATTAAAAATACACCAAAATGGTTCCATGCAAACTTATCAAAAGTGACCAATGCCTGTAGTCCCAGCTACCCGGGAGGCTGAGGCAAGAGAATCGCCTAAGCCCAGGAGTTGGAGGTTGCTGTGAGCAGTGTGACGCCATGGTACTCTACCAAGGGCAATAAAGTGAGACTCTGTCTCTACAAAAAAAAAAAAGTGACCAAAAATATGGAGGGAAAAACCTGACTGAAAGCACTTTGTTTTTGATTTTGTGCAATCACAGAAAATAAAAACATCTAATTTCCTTGTTACATTTAGGGTAACTAAATGTGGCCACTGTTTATAATGTTGATTTACGTTCCTAAAACGTCTATGTAGTTACCATAAAAGTATATCAACATCAAACTGGAAGTGAGCATTACTGAGAAAAAAGGACAGCATGAGACCACCCACAGTGGTCATTTAAATCGCCTATTCAAATACAAACAGTAAAGTGAATCTCCTAAAAAAAAAAAAATCACAAATATGCATTTTTCAGCCAAACAGAAATGACCTTGAACAAACTACTTCTTTGGTTAATTTCTAAGATTGCAACCTCTCTAGTCTAAATGATTTGTCCATTCATTCACTCATCCATTCATTTATTCACTCACTCAGTAGTCAGTGTCAAAGCCCTCAGCATTGTCCCCCCATTTCTTGAGAGCATGTAGCTGTCCATGTCGATTGAGTGGCAGTTGTTGATGGTATAGTGCAGGCACTCAGCCATGATCACAAACTTGATTTTTTTTTTTTTAAAGCTTTTTTATTTATTTATTTATTTATTTATTTATTTTTTGCAGTTTTTGGCTGAGGTTGGGTTTGAACCCACCACCTCTGGCATATGGGACCGGCGCCCTACTCACTGAGCCACAGGTGCCACCCACAAACTTGATTTTTTAAAATTATATTTTCTCCACTTGATTTGAGTTTCTGGTTTAATAAAATATTAATAAAGGAAGAAAACAAAGATTTGGGGTTTAGGTACTCTTGATAATTCACATGCTATCCCTTCTGTTGAAGCATTCAAGATAGAATGTTAATATCAGGCTCGGCGCCTATGGCTCAATGGGCTAAGGCAACAGCCACGTACACCTGAGCTGGCGGGTTTGAATCCAACCTGGCCCACCAAACAACAATGACGGCTACAACCAAAAAATGGCCGGGCGTTGTGGCAGGCACCTGTAGTACCAGCTACTTGGGAGGCAGAGACAGGAGACTCACTTGAACCCAGGAATTGGAGGTTGCTGTGAGCTGTGATGCCACAGTACTCTATCCAGGGTGACAGCTTGAGGCTCTGTCTCAAAAAAAAAAGAATGTTAATATCAAAATTATATTAACTCACCCCTTAAAATGCTTTTTGATCCACTCCTGCACCTTATTAATCTTGTGTGCTCAAGACTTTGAAATATTGGAGTGGAGGGATTGGCACAGGGCCCAAGGATGAGGTCTGAAAACGGCACCGAAAGGCTGGAACCAACAGGGACCAAAGCCATTTGAATCATCACTATTGTGTTTGCTCTACCTGCTATGAAGACAATGGGAAATGGCAGACCCATGCCCTTATCGATAAACTTGGTGGTAGCTATGACTCCGTTTCTCACTCACAGAAAGTAAGTGAGGTATGGATGTGCCAAAGTGTTGAGAGATGTTGGTGAGATTCAGGCACAAATATTGCCTGTCATGTCTCAGGGAATGTGAATTCATTTAAATTCCCTATTCAAATACACATAGTAAAATGAATCTCCTAAAAAAAATCATAAATATGCATTTTTCAGCCAAATAGAAATGACCTCAAATAACCTATTTCTTTGGTTAATCTCTAAGATTGCAACCTCTCTAGTCTGCATGATTTGTCCATTCATTCATCCATTCATTTATTCACTCATTCACTCATCAGGCCCTTATTGAGTACATCTTATGTGTCAAGTACTATGCTAAATTCTGGGAAATTTAAAACTATAACATGAAAACAATAGTGAGCCACTGGATGATTTAAAGTAGCAAGTAATATGATCAGATTTCCTTTTGATAAAGTACGCTTTGGCTACTATGTGGAAGAAGAATTGAAGGAGAATGACTCTGGAGAATGGGTGAGCACGTAGGAGGTTCCAGAAGCAATTCATTGTAAGAAAAAAATAAGAGGCCTGCCTGTGCCATGGGCTGAATTGTACCCCCACTCCACAAATTCATATGTTAAAGCCCCAACCCTTTAAAGAGGTAATTAAAGTAAAATGAAGTCATATGGCTGGGCCTTAACTGGACATAGTGCATGTCCTTATAAGCAGAGATTAGGACACAGGTGCACACTGAGGGCAGACAATGGGAAGACAGAGGGACAAGACAGCCATTTGTAAGAAAAGGACCGAGAGGCCTCAGAGATCAATCCTCCCAACACCTTGGACTTCTAGACCTATGAGAAAATAAATTTCTGTGTTAGAGTCACCTAGCAGGTGGTACTTTGTTATGGGAGCCCTAGCAAAGTCACACAGCATGTTGACCAAAGCAACTGCAAGACAGTACCACCCGTAGATAGGAGTTCACCTGCAGGCAGCCAGCAGTGCACCCTGATGTTACGTCTGCACAGGCTCACAACACCCCTGTACTTTCAGATGCTTATTCTCTTTCTAAGATGTATCTTTTTATGAAATTTGGGGTAGAAGAGAAGCCAAAAGCATGTGCTCAGTCCACCATCTCTGTCCATTTGATCTTAGCTAAAAGGCTGAGAAGTGATTCCACCATCTCCATCCAATCTTTACTTACTATTTTCTGTATTGCCTCTACTTACTATCCAGTAATAACAAGTCCACTGTGAAAAATTCAGAGATTGTAGAAATGACTTGTGTTCTCACTCACATCCTCCTGGCCTCACCTATTGATTTTAGCTACAGATGGGCAGACAGTTCAATGAGGGCTAGCTGACAGCATCTAGTCTCAAGTGCACACCTTTTCTGGCCCTAGAACTATTCCAAAGCTGCAGATTTGGCGGGGGGCGGGGGGGGGGGTGAGCTTGTTGCGTAGTTTGGAATTGTGGGATGTCAACATAGCCGCAAGGCTGATAGGAGATGAGAGCCAATCTCCTGTCTTTCACACAGAGAATTCCAAGTCTGGGAGGTCCCTGCAGACTTGATCCCTGTCGCCCACATGATGACCTCAATAACAAACCCTCCCTAGTTTCTTATTCCTGCGTCCTAGGATCGGCCCCTTTCCCCCTTCTTATTTGGCAATGGCCTTTCCCTCCCCACAAGTCTGGGTATTTCTAAATTTCATCTCTCCCTCAGTTCTGATTTATCATTTCTTTGTAACTCTATTAGCTGCAAAGCATTTGGGGATGCTATCAGGATAACAGGCTCTGTGGCAAATGAGGTTGTATTGAATTATTTAGCTTTCAGCTAGAGTGGAGATAACTGAAGCAGCTAAGCTGGTTTGTAAAATCTTGGGGGTAATCTGTCTGCTGATTTGGAGCTTTTACTATAATAATTTTTTCTTGTGGTTGAAAATTATAAATTTTAAGGCTACAAAGTGTACAACTATTTAGTTCAGAGCCATAAACCTAAGCTAAGGAATTATCTATATCCTGGAGTATATGATTCTGTATCTGCAGAGCTGCAATTCTAGAAAATCATGAATTTATTTAATAAGTTTATTCATACAAGGTTTTAAAAAACCTTTAAAAGTATATAATTTTCCTTCATTTTTTCTATCAAAAATAAATCAAGGAGAGATACTTGAGATAATAGTCTCAGCTTTTGAAGTTGGCCTCTTTTTCTTGAGCGTTCCTTGCCAGAATATATTTTTTAAATAATTTTGTTTTATGAGTTAAGACCTTTCTGTATGTAACTCCATAATAAATAAATGGGTTCCTGAGCAGCACTCAGGGGGTAGGGCGCCGGACGCATACACGGAGACTTGCGGGTTTGAAGCCTGCCCGGGCCAGCTAAAAACAACCATAACTGTAACCAAAAATAGCAGGGTGTTGTGGCGGGCACCTGTGGTCCCAGCTACTTGGGAGACTGAGGCAAGAGAATCGCTTAAGCCCGAGAGTTTGAGGTTGCTGTGAGCTGCAATACCATAACCCTCTTCCGAGGGCAGCCAGCACGTTTCCCGGTCATCTGTTTTTTGGGTTTTTTTTGTTGTTGTTGTTTGTTTGTTTTTGAGACAAAGTCTCAAGATGTCGCCCCAGACTCTGTCTAAAAAAAAAAAGGGTTCCTATGTGTTCGTAGCAAACAAGGGGAGATCACTGCTGATCTAATGGATGGCCATGGATATTCTTATAGTGTCTTTTCTATATTACAAGTGTCTCTTGGAAATGTGAGCTCTAATGAGGGTCCAGACTAGAGCGAGTTGGGTAGAGAGTTCCGTGTTTTTATAATACCTGAGAAATTTGCTCCACTTAACACCTCTCGTGTCTAAATGCCCACTCTGAAGAAGTGAGACTGCAGCAGAAAGTGAAATTATCTTCGTATACATTCAGTATAGAAACTAGGCTTGAACATCTGGCAATTAAACACCCATTTCCTTGTGAATCCTGGAAAACAGCATAATTATACTCCCAAGCATATAACTCAGGAGTAATACTGTTCCTTTCTAAAAAATACCAGGCAGCATCGGTAAAAGTTAAAACTTTCTTACTGCGTGTGTGCACGTCTGACGTCCACTGCCATCTCCATAATAACTGAGATTACCCGGGTCGACGGCTGGTGGGAACTCATCCCATGAACTGTGCGTGGAGAAAAGGAGAAAGTTCCGTTAAGGCCGACCCAGACCTGATTGAACAATGCCCTTGTCTCGGAAGAAAGTCAAGAAAATAGGCTTCCTTGCAAGTTGTTCATGTACTTCTGTGTTTTCCCAGGGGTGCCTCGGAGATGCCCCGTCTTTTCTCTTTGGCACCGTCGGTTCTAGTGTTTGCTCTGGCCTACGGCACCCCGCTCCGCCCGGTCTTGCAGTGAGGAGGCCCGCCCGGATTCGGAGGGGCCAGCGGGCAGGTGTGGAGGCTTGCCTGTTGATTAAGGTCCCTGCAATGTGCAAGCGCCCTGGGGCTACCGGCTGTGCGCCGCCAGCATTGCCCGGTTCTCTTCCACTACGTTAGGATTTGAGAGTAGAAACAGCCAGGCTCAGGGTGGGGGCCTCGGGCCCAGTGCCCACCTCCTGCCCGCCCAGCATCTGCTCGCGTCGCGGACCGAGAGGACCGCCCGGGAGCGCGCTTAATAGCGCACCAGCCCCCGGAAACAGTCTGTTCCTCCCAAACCCGCCGCAGCGGGGACTCACTGCCTTGGCGCCCGTCGTGCCCACCTTACGGCCTAAGCATGTCTTTTAAAATATTTTAAAAATCAGATTGTATGCGACAGGGGGCGCCGAGTGGGAGAGGCTGGAGGGCTCTTTTTCGCTACCACGCTCGCCGCTCGGGGCGCACAAATTAGGCCGGAGCTGCAGAATCCCACCCTATTCCCGCCGCAGGAGGCTCGGGGTGGCTCGGGGAGAGGAGCGGGGAGCGATAATGGGGACGCCAGGGGCTCAGGCGGCCGGCAGGGAGACACAGGCTGGCTGCGGGAGTGGGGCAGAGGCTGGCAGGTGCCCCCCGGCGCGGAGGCTGATTGGCAGGTGCGGGAGTGGGTGGGGAAGGCGGGGGCTGGGCCCGGCGCTGCTGGAGGCTGCGGCCCCGCCTCCCCGCCCCCGCCGCGGGACTATCTGGTCCCGGCAGCAGCGATGTCCCCCGGCAGGAATGTCCCTCCTCAGATAATGTTATTTATATCTCTGGGCGGGTCCGCGGCTCCGCAGCACCAGGCGCCCGGCGGCCGCTGTGCCAGGAGCCCTGAGCTGCCCTCCTCCCCCTGCGCCGTCGCCCCCGGGCTCCGGGTGGTCACCGCTTCAGCCCCAGCGCAGGTGAGTCCCGGGAGGGCCCGGCGGCCCGAGGGAGCTGCGTGCGGGTGCGCAAGGCTGGGACGCGCGGCGCGAGCGCAGGGGACCCTGGGCCCAGGAGGCGCGTGACCGCGGGGCCCAGGGGGCCGGGTAGGGCACAGCCCCAGGTGCCGGGCGTGGAGTGGGAGGGGTGCGGGGCTCGGGAGGCCCTGGCAGCTGCGGCAATGATCACCTCGGGACGCGGGAACGCGCGCGGACTTCCGAGGAGCTGGGCGAGCTGGGCGCTAGCTTTGGAGAGCCAGATCCGGGAGAGTTGCTCTGGGAAACTGGGAGGGAGGTGGAGGGGGTTCGTGTTCTTGTCCTCACTAGGACCCTGGCCTGGGGGTAAGGGGAGTCTGCCTCCAGCCTGATCACCCTGCTCCTATCTCTGCCCAGCTTCTCGGCCCTGGGGCCGCTCTTAATGCTCTTCTGGGGAACTTGGCTGCGCGCTCCCCCGGCCTCCCAGCACCCAGGCAGAAGGGACAGATCAGAGCAGCGGAGGGGGCCAGTTCCCCAGGCCCTGGGAGGGACGCGGAGAGGGACCCGGTGTAGACAGAGGGAGGAAAGTCGCCCGAACCATACTTCAAGGACCCTCCCCCCCCCCCGCCCCAATAGTTCCTCTGCTGCTCTAAGCTTCTCCAGTCCACTGTGTCCTCGCCTGCCTCCTCCTCCCAACATCTTGGTCCTGAGAAATAGCAGAAAGTGGGAGGAATAGCAGGCGCTTTAAAACAATCCCCAACTCCCACCAACTCATACCTATTTCTGAGGGTGAGGAAGTAGCCGGCAGGGCTGGAGTACTGTTTCCGTGACAAAAGTGTGGCAGCCTCAGGTAGGGCCTTGATTTATAGCCTGTTAATATCCAAACCACTGTTTTCAGTGAGCAGTTAGAGATACCAGGAGATAATAACACGCTTAACTCGCTGAAGGAAAATGAAAAGAAGCCAGTTTTTTGTAAATTTAAATTTTAGATGCAGCAGATTGCCAGGTAGAGCCGGGGAATATAGTAACAGCACTTTTGTAGTGAGCACTTCTGTAGGGAGAGACGGGCTGTCACCTCCAGGTGGGAGGCAGCCATACAAAAACACTGCGGTCTGTAAAGTGATTCAGGTGGCTCCCAAAGGAGACGAGCCGGCAAATGAAAAAGGCACCTGTAACTGGCCACTAACCTATTCCTTAGCTTCACAGATGGTTCTGAATTTTATTTTAGAATTCCCTCTTTAACACCCTCCCCCATACTCAGTAATCACCTTGGGTAAGGTCAATTCCTATTCTAGCACCCAAATTTTACTACTTTGCTAGGAGCCTTGGATTCCAAAATGCCACTGAAAATCTTTTTTCATAAGTGCAAAATGTTTGTTCATGCGGAATGCCTAGCAGCTCTTGCAGCTCTTTGAACTTGCCCAGAGGCTTGCTGGACAAGAAATATTAATCTTATGTTCAAGAAGAACCCAACAGTCTTGAAGCCATCGACTCTAGAGGTGGGTCTTGTGTACAGAATTTTATCAAAATCTAGACCAAAGCACTCTTAAAGGACACAGACCCTTATGAAAATAGAGCCTTCAGATCCTTCATTGGTCACTCGTGAGCTTTACTGGTGCCCCAGCGTCAATGATTGGGGATGAGCCAGTCCTATTAATCTTGAGATCTGGAAAGCCTCGGAGTCAGCTCATGGAACTGAAAGCACCGGAGAACTCCAGGCCTACGGGTGGGCTTCGTAGTAGCACAGGCATATCAAGTTTTCTTAGGAGCTTGCCCAGCGGAGAGCTGGATGCTACCTTTGCTCTCGTCATTGCTTCTAGAACACCTGTTAAATGAATTAGCTGTGGGGGTGAAGGTACGGCAGGAGGCAGACTCCCACCGGGGATCATATTTCACAAGATTAAAAAATGAGTGTTTTAGGCAAACTAGGTGTGAATGAAAGTTTTGAGGGAAAATGAGAATCTAGCAGGTCTGCCACAACTCTGGAAACAGGCTGCTTTTGGTAAGTAAAAATAATAGCTTATCTTTATTCTGTCTTTTATGTACCAGTGCTTAGCTTGGTGCTGAGTTGCTAGTGGACCCTTGGTTAATCTTTGTCACATGACTGAGGGGACAAATAAATGAATGCTGAGGGACTTCTTTTTATTATCCTGTTTAATTGTTGTGGTAAGTCCGAGGGGTAGCTCATGTTATTGGTGTTTTGCAGGTGAGGAAGCAGGGCTGGGAGATTAAATAACTTGCCTCACATCACACAGCTAATACGAGATGGGGGCAGGATTCATACTCACCTCTTTGGCCCCACCCTCTTTTCAGGGACTGTAGAAGTACAATTGGGCCAGAGATTTGGTTGTAGTATTGTCTCTTAGCTTCAAGGTCTCCACTCCCAGGATCTTGGGTAATAATTCTGCTTATTATCAGAGAGGTTTTGAAAAGATCCTGAAGACAGTATTAGGCACTTAATTTGTCCAGAGGTTTTTAGCCTTGCCCATTATTTTCAGGTCATTGTTTCAAGGACAGAACGGTAATTTTGGCAGTAGTCAAAGCATAGTTGTTTTTTTTTTGTTAAACAGATTTTCTTTTTAGTCATAGAAGTGGCCAGCAGGGCTTGATGGTACATAGGGAGAGTGTAATAGGACAAAGGATGTATATAAAAAATTCATGAGACAAACACTATTGGAATGGGAAGGGACTTTGGAGGTCACAGAGTCCAGACTTCCATTTGTATAGTTATTTGCTTAAAAAGGGGACCCAGCAGAATTTACATGGTCATTTATAAGCAGCTTTGATACATGTCTGTGATACTTCCTATCATTTGAGCTCATTTCTTGTCGGTCTCACTCTCAGGCTAATATGGTTTATTTCCTGAAGTTCTGCCTTGCCAAACTACCAAGGGCCAGCTGCAGAGCCTCACACCTTTAATCTTAGCACTCTGGGAAGCCAAGGCAGGGGAAGGGATTGCTGGAGGCCAGGAGTTCAAGACCAGCCTGAGCAAGAGTGAAACATCATCTCTGTGAAAAATAGAAAAATTAGCCAAGTGCTATGGCAGGCATCTGTGGTCCCAGCTACTCGGGAGACTGAGGCAGAAAGATTGCTTGATCCCGGCGATTTGCGATTGCTGTGAGTTGTGATGATGCCACTGCAGTTTACCTGGAGCAAACTCCAGAGAGAGAGAGGGAGAGACTCTTTCTTTGGAAACAACAACCAAACTACTGAGATTTGTTTCCCTTTCGGGGAGATTATGAGAGGACATATTTTAATAGCCAATATTTTCCTTTAATGAGATCTTTTTTTTTTGAGACAGAGCCTCAAGCTGTCACCCTGGATAGAGTGCTGTGGCATCACAGCTCACAGCAACCTCCAATTCCTGGGCTCAAGTGAGTCTCCTGCCTCCGCCTCCCAAGTAGCTGGGACTACAGGCGCCCGCC
>CAUYON010200315.1:0-19784 GCA_963573935.1 Arctocebus calabarensis | reverse complement strand
CTGTCACCCTGGATAGTGTGCTGTGACATCATAGCTCACAGCAACCTCTAATTCCTGGGCTCAAGCGAGTCTCTTGCCTCCGCCTCCCAAGTAGCTGGGACTACAGGTGCCCACCACAACGCCTGGCCATTTTTTTGGTTGCAGCCATCATTGTTGTTTGGCAGCCCCGGGCTGGATTCGAACCTGTCAGCTCAGGTGTACATGGCTGACCCCTTAGCCCGTTGAGCCACAGGCGCCTAGCCAAACATAAAAACTCTTAATGCAGAAAAGAAGAGCAGAGAGAAGAGAATAAAAAGAAGTATAGTGCGGCTCAGCGCCTGTGGCTCAACGGGCTAAGGCGCCAGCCGTGTACACCTGAGCTGGTGGGTTCGAATCCAGCCCCAGGGCCCGCCAAACAACAATGACGGCTGCAACCAAAAAATGGCCGGGCGTTGTGGCGGGCGCCTGTAATCCCAGCTACTTGGGAGGCAGAGGCAAGAGACTCGCTTGAGCCCAGGAATTGGAGGTTGCTGTGAGCTATGATGCCATAGCACTCTACCCAGGGTGACAGCTTGAGGCTCTGTCTCAAAAAAGAAAAAAGGAAGTATAGTGGTAAAATATGGAAGCAAAGAAAATATATCCAGCCTACAAATGATAAGTGATATTCCTGGTGTAGAAGCAATACATAAAAATACATGGGAAGAGGCTCGGCGCCTGTGGCTCAGCAGGCTAAGGCGCCAGCCACGTACACCTGAGCTGGCGGGTTCGAATCCAGCCCAGGCCTGCCAAACAACAATGATGGCTGCAACCAAAAAATGTCCAGGCTCTTGTACCCTCAATGAATCCCCAACAATAAAAAAAAAAAAAAAATGCCCAGGCGTTGTGGCGGCCGCCTGTAGTCCTAGCTACTTGGGAGGCGGAGGCAAGAGACTCGCTTGAGCCCAGGAATTGGAGGTTGCTGTGAGCTGTGATGCTACAGCACTATCCAGGGCGACAGTTTGAGGTTCTGTCTCAAAAAAAAAACAAAAAAACTTAGAAATAAAGATCTCTTGAAGTGGCAGCACATAAGCAAATTTAGAGGTACCTTTTGTTAAAATCAGAGGTGAAGGATACCTACCTGGATGACTTTTTATATTTATTCATTCATTCATTTATTATTTTTTTTTATTTTGAGACAGAGCCTCAAGCTATTGCCCTAGGTAGAGTACTATGGCATTACAGCTCACAGCAACCTCTAACTCCTGGTCTCAAGTGATTCTCCTGCCTCCGCCTCCCAAGAGGCTGGGACTACAGGCACCCACCATAACACCCGGCTATTTTTTGATTGCAACCGTCATCGTTATTTGGCGGGCCTGGGCTGGATTCGAACCCGCCAGCTCGTATGTATGTGCTGGTGCCTTAACCGCTTGAGCCACAGGCGCCGAGCCTGAATGACTTTTTAACTTTTTATATTTATTCTTATTTTTTTTGCAGTTTTTGGCCGGGGCCGGGTTTGAGCCTGCCATATCTGGTATATGGGGCCAGCGCCCTACTCCTGAGTCACAGGCACCACCCTATTTAACTTTTTTTTTGGTTGAGACAGAGTCTCACTTTATCGCCCTCAGTGGAGTGCTGTGGCATCACACAGCTCACAGCAACCTCCAACTCTTGGGCTTAGGCGATTCTCTTGCCTCAGCCTCCCAAGTAGCTGGGACCACAGGTGCCTGTACCCTATTTAACTTTTTAGTTTTAAATGATTACAGATCAGCAGGAAGTTGGGAAATACAAGTACAGGGAGCTTTCCCCCAATGGTGGAACATTATATATATACAGGGTAGACATAAAGTTCATTTGCAATTTAAATTAGTTTACTATTTATTTATTTATTTTTTGAGACAGAGTCTCACTATCTTCCAGCAACCTCAAACTCTTGGGCTTAAGTGATTCTCTTGCCTCAGCCTCCCAAGTAGCTGGGACTACAGGTGCCCGCCACAATGCCCAGCTGTTTTTTTTATTGCAGTTGTCATTGTTGTTTATCTGGCCCAGAATGGGTTTAAACCCACCAGGCCTGGTGTATATGGCCGGCACCCTAACCACTAAGCTATGCATGCTGAGCCTAGTTTATTATTTAAATTGCAAACGAACTTTATGTCCATCCCCTGTATAACTGTAGTACATTATCAAAATGAAGTAAGTCAATGAAGTAAGTGTTAAAAGAAACTAAATGAAGTAAAAATCATTGGAAATGAGAAGATAGTGTACAGATAATCTGACATCTAGACAGCCTTAAGAGAATCAATAAGATATTTAAAATAAATGAGAGAGTTGAGATGACACCAAAAAGTATAAAAATGAATGACTATCCTCAGTTAAAAACACAATATAAAAATACTAAATTTATAGCTGTGATATGAACAAAAGTTACCTTAACAAACTGTGATATTGAAAAGTTACCTTAACAAACTATAAGACATAGAGGAAGAAACCTTTAAAAGTTGGTAAGAAGGCGGCACTTGTGGCTCATAGAGTAGGGCGCCGGCCCCATATACCAGGGTTCAAACCCAGCCTCGGCCAAACTACAAAAACAGAAAAATAGCCGGGTGTTGTGGTGGGCGCCTGTAGTCCCAGCTACTCGGGAGGCTGAGACAAGAGAATCGCCTAAGCCCAGGAGCTGGAGGTTGCTGTGAGCTGTATGATGCCACGGCACTCTACCAAGGGCGATAAAGTGAGACTCTGTCTCTACTAAATAAATAAATAAATAAATAAATAGAAGTTAGTAAGAGATATGAAACATATGTGTAATGTTCCTGAATGAGAAGATCATCCAGAAGAACAAGCTGAGGAAATACCTTACTTTAAAAAAAAGAAGTAGGGGCTCAGTGCCTGTGGCTCAACGGGCTAAGGCACCAGCCATGTACACCTGAGCTGGCGGGTTCGAATCCAGCCCGGACCCGCCAAACAACAATGACGGCTGCAACCAAAAAAAATGGCCAGGCATTGTGGCGGGCGCCTGTGGTCCCAGCTACTTGGGAGGCGGAGGCAAGAGACTCACTTGAGCCCAGGAATTGGAGGTTGCTGTGAGCTATGATGCTACAGCACTCTATCCAGGGTGACAGCTGGAGGCTCTGTCTCAAAAAAAATAAATAAAAATAAAAAAAATAAGTAGGAGGACACTGTCTCATGAGGCATATTGCAGCATGCTGCAGGTCCACAGTTCCTTCTTCATAAAACTGAAATGTACACATTTTTATATAATGTAGCAAATTCACTTAGTGGCAAAATCTGACCTGAATTGATAGGAAGCTATTTGTAGTCTTTACTTATTTCATTTAATATGAATATTGTTCTCTTTGAATGGCCATAGACTATTCAATTTCAAAATATTAATTTCTTTGATTATACAGGGTGTCCCTGAAGTTGCCTCTAAAGTCACCATATAGGGAAAATGGGAAATTGTAGCTAAATATGCTTCTATTTAAAAAATATTTATTACAAAATGTTTACAAAATACTCTCTACATGTTGGCCACCTCTTTGTACAATTTTGTAATGACCATAGTTGACCACCTCCCTTCGTTGACCACATCCATAAATTGACCTAATTTTCATGGACTGGACTAATTTATGTTTTGTTTTGTTTTGAGACAGCCTCAAGCTGTCACCTTGGATAGAGTGCTGTGGCATCACAGCTCACAGCAACCTCCAATTCCTGGGCTCAAGCGAGTCTCCTGCCTCTGCCTCCCAAGTAGCTGGGACTACAGGCACCTGCCACAACGCCCGTCCATTTTTTGGTTGTAGCTGTCATTGTTGTTTGGCGGCCCGGGCTGTATTCAAACCTGCCAGCTCAGGTGTACGTGGCTGGCGCCTTAGCCCGCTGAGCCACAGGCGCCGAGCCCTAATTTATGTTTTTAATAAAACTAATTTATGTTATAAACATAAATAAAACAGTTTTATTAATAAAATAAATTAGTTTAAATTAGTTTCATTTACACCAAACCTAATTTATGTTTTTAATCTACCCTTGATAGTACTTCATCAAGTTCTGGTATTTATGAATAAAGCTGCTGTAAACATTCATGTGCAGGTTTTATGTGGATATACATTTTTAATTCATGAGCAAATACCAGTACGTATAATTGTATCATAAGACTATGTTTGGTTGGCTTGGTGCCTGTGGCTCAATGGGCTAAGACACCAGCCATGTACACCTGAGCTGGTGGGTTCAAATTCAGCCCAGGACCGCCAATCAACAATGATGGCTGCAACCAAAAAATGGCCAGGCGTTGTGGCGGGCACCTGTAGTCCCAGCTACTTGGGAGGCAGAGGCAGGAGACTCGCTCAAGCCCAGGAATTGGAGGTTGCTGTGAGCTGTGATGTCACAGAACTCTATCCAGGGTGACAACTTGAGGCTCTGTCTCAAAAAAAAAAAAGACTATGTTTGGCTTTGTGAGAAACTACCAAACTGTCTTTCAGAGTGGCTGTAACATTTTGCATTGCCACCATCAATGAATGATGAAAAATGCATTGAAAATACTATAATTTAGAGAAATATTATATACTATAGGCATACTGTATAGTATGCTATAGCTATTATAGAGAAAATAGGATCCAAAATTACATATGCAATCTCAATTATTTTTTATTTTTTTATTTTTAGAATATTTGCCTGCTTTATTACATTTTCTTTCTTTCTTTTTTTTTTTTGAGACAGAGCCTCAAGCTGTCAGCCTGGGTAGAGTGTCGTGGCATCACAGCTCACAGCAACCTCCAATTCCTGGGCTCCAGCGAGTCTCCTGCCTCCGCCTCCCAAGTAGCTGGGACTACAGGCGTCCACCACAACGCCTGGCCATTTTTTGGTTGCAGCCACCATTGTTGTTTGGCAGGTCTGGGCTGGATTTGAACCCACAAGCTCAGGTGTACGTGACTGGCGCCTTAGCCTGTTGAGCCACAGGCGCCGAGCCTCAATTATTTTTTAAAAAAGGAAATGCAAGAACTAGAAAAAAGTATACAAAAATAGTACATAATAGCTTTAGTGTAGGATTGTGGTTGTGCTTATTCCTGCCATGTTATAATATTTTTTCAATCAATTGTTACTAAACCATGAGCAAGTATTACTTTTATAATTAGATTAATGAAAAGAAATAATAATTGCTCCTTTCTTCCTTTGGTGGTAGGAACCTACAAATAGTCGTCTACCTCCTCACCTTATTGCACTTGATTCCACGATACCTGGATTTTTTGATGACATTGGCTATCTGGATCTCTTGCCATGTCGTCCTTTTGACACAGTTTTTATTTTCTATATGAAGCCAGGTCAGAAAACGAACCAAGAGGTAAGAATTCTGAAAACAAAATTTTTTTTTCCATAATTTTTTGTGTTGCAAATGTGTTTTGACTTAAAGAAAGAAACTGAAGCAACATTAATATAGGCAGTTTATTTGGGCCAAGATTGAGGACTGCAGCCTGGGAAACACAGGAAAATGTTCCAGAGACTAAAGGAAAGGCTCATGTTTTTAGAGGAAAGAAAGGATGAATTAGGAGATGGGGGTAATAATAAAAGTTCTTTGTCAGAAATTCTCATTGGTTTACAGAAATAGCATTTATCAGTGATTGGCTTATACATTGTTGAACTACAGGGTATGAGGTCTGGTGCCCAGTGTAGGGCATTGTTAGATTAATTTATAGCTATTAGTGTCAATACTCAATCCAGACTTCATATAGCAGGCAACCTGGAAATGATTACTTAGTTTGTAGATGAGGAGAGTCAGACATGAATGCTGTCACATTTCAGGGCTTCATTGGGCCTAATAATTTAAAGGGGCCTTGGATATGTCAGATAAAGTTTCCTTCCTTTTTCATATACAGAATTCTATATCATTTGCACTTGTCCATGGTAAGAAATGAATATTTTATACTTGATGCTTAGAGACTTGTTATAAATCACTTCAAAAACTGAATTAGCTGAAACCATGATGCTTTGGGGTCTGAGTCTTTTGACCTTTAAGGAATGTGGTTTAGACAGGAGCTTTAGCATACCTTTCTTACCTTTAAGGAATTCATATTCCTAAGACAAAAGAAACTAAAATACACAAAGTTAGGCACAAAAAGCTAAAGCTAAACCTAATTGTTTAGCTTAAATAACAGCATAAATATTTACCAGACATTTTCCTCGTGGCTCAGTTTGCCAGGGAGAAGTTAACAACAAGTTTTCCTCTTGATGAGCTCACCCTTCTAGGTAATTTCACAAGCAAATCAATTCAGTTAAGACATGCATAGTATGCGGTGGGGAAAATAACACCTGAAATAAAGGATAAGAACAGAACACTAAGTGAAAGACAACTGGATATGTATAACAAAGAGACTAGGAGAAGGACGAAGAAATATATAAGAGGTGAGAATGGAAAACTGAGAGCAAATGGTAGATTTGTTGAAATTTCTGTTGCAAATGAATAGTGAAAACATGGAACAGGCAGGCAGTTTACTGACCGTGAGTAGAAAAGGGCCAGTGAAGATTTGTGAAATGCAGTATTTGGATGTGCAGGACACTGTAGCTATATGATGTTAGAATGTTACTCTAATCATTATAAGCCTATTACCTAATCAAATTAGTATACCTTAAGGAATGTACCAAAGTCACAAAATGTTTACACTAGATGTATTATTTCAAATTATTGATGAGCTATTAGATTGATTTATGAGAAAGTTCACTTCATGTTATTGATTCAATAAATATTTACTAAGTGTCTACTGTTAGGTACCATGGTTACAGTAGCAAACAAGATCTATAAGATTTCTGGCCTCCTAAAACTACTGTCTAGAGAAAAAAGTGATTAAGCCACCATAGTAAATGTACTGATAGGGGCGCTAAACATTAAAGCATGTTATAGGAACCATGACAGGAAAACCTGGCCTGGTTTTAAGGCTGTGTCCTGGAGGAAAAGCTGGTATACACAAATATCTCAAGTATGCATTGACTGTAGTTAAAAAGTCAGACACAGATTGTTACTGACAAAGTGATAATGTATGTAAATTTTCCCTAGGTAAGAGGGTATTGCATCTTTGTGAAATTTGTTACAGTATATGCTTGGAGTTTGGGAGAAAGTGGCCTGCTGGTAGCCAGGGATGAGACTGGTGGGCTCAAGTATTTTTGAAGAACTGCTGTAAAACAGAATTAATTACAGAGATTAGGGATCTGTTTTGAAGAAAGTTTAGTGCGTTGTTCACATGAGATTAGTGGTCCCATTTTTCTTTGTCTACTTGTAAAAGAAGACACAAACCTTTGTGGCAACTCCTAAACCATTTCAGTTTTTTTCAGTTCCTAGGGGCTGAGGGTGGCTAGGAAACAGTGAAGGTTTCCTGAGGCCTCCTTTGGAATGGCTGCAACCTGCCTTCCTAGCCTCTTTGTAGGTTTAGATTAATTTCTGGCTATCGGCAAGTGCCCTGCACGTTGAATTTGCTTCACTTATTGCTGCATGACTGAATTTTCAGAAATTGTTTATTTAATGTTTTACTTCTAGATAAAAATATTAATTGTAAAAATTGAAACTGTCAAATCACTTTCCTGTCACCGAAGAATATGAAGGGTGAATTAAGTAGGTATACTTCCAAAGATACCAGTTCTGTGTTTAAGAGGTAGTGACTTGGCAATGATGCCCAGTGGAAGTAATGCGTATAACGTCTTACATTTTGACTTTTGACAGGCTTCTCTTATGAATGGTATCAGTGATGTGTGCACTGGCTGCCTCAGATATTTAGGGAAGTTTTTTAAAAATAGTGATTTTAGAATCCTACCTTTGCTGATTTTAATTCTATCCTTTAGTCTAGAATAATCTAAGGGAATCTTATTTTTAGGAAATTCCTCAGGTGATTTTGATATACTCTTCTACCTACTCCCCCCCCCACCCCTTTAAATTTTCAATTTAGAGAAGAATTGATTTTCTTTATTTTAGAAGTGAGCTTTTCAACAACAGCAGTATTGCCATTTGGGGCAGGTAATTCTTTGTTTTAGGGGCTGTCCTATGTATTTTAGAACATCTAGCAGCATCTTTGGTCTCTACCAGTAGATACTAATAGTGTACCCCACCAATTGGTGACAGCAATTACAAAACGTTCACTAGAGAGGAAAATCACCCCTGGGTGAGAAGCACTGCTTTAGAATGAAAGGCTCTTTCTGAGGCCAGTACACAGCCAAAGCAGCACTTAGTGAAGAGGAGAGAACCTACTGCTTGCTTTGTTTTTCCTGGAGTGGCTATATTCTCTCCTTTGAACAAAGAAAAGTATATTGTCGCACTTATTTATTAATTAAACCTAATCTTCATTGGATTTTTAGTTGATTTGTACTTTTATAGCATTTGTCAAGATTTATAATTAATCACATAACTATATAATATTTCTCATTAAACAGGGAACTCTGTGAAGGCAGGGACATAGTGTCTTTTAGTAAATTTGTCTGGTCTAGTTTTACTAGGAAGATGCTAAAGGCTATGCTTGCACTGTCACATTTTATCTTCACAACTGTTATTGTTACCCCTACTTTATAGATGATGAAACTGAAATAGTGAGGTTAAGAAATTTGATCAAGGCCCAGCCATTCCAAATCTTGTAACTCCAGAGCATGCATTTTTCGCTACAGTGGTAAATCCTCAAATTTATTCTGAATTTGGACTTGATTTGTCATAAGCTTCAGAGCTAACTAATTTTTATGAAGATTTATTTTGATTTTTTTTGTTGTTCCCTTCGTTATAGCTGATGATTGGTATGTATTTCAGATTTTAAAGAATGTGGAGTCTCCCAGAAATGTTCAGCCACATTTCCTAGAATTTTTGCTCTCTCTTGGCTGGTCAGTAGATGTGGGCAGACACCCTGGTTGGACTGGGCATGTTTCCACTAGCTGGTCTATAAACAGTTGTGATGATGGTGAAGGATCTGAACAAGGTAAAATTCATAATCGTTATTTGTTTTTTTCTTGGGTTTTTTTTTTTTGTCCTTTCCCCCTCCTTTACTATGAATTTGTAGAAATTTGAAACAAGAAATTTGTTTCTCGTTTTTTTTTTATTTTTTTGTCCTTCCCCCCCTTCTTTACTATGTATTTGTAAATCTTGTTAAAAATACAAAACCAAACAGGTATAGAATGGAAAAGTTTCCTTTCCATATACACAGATACTATCTGTGTATGTGAAAGTTATGTATGTGTGTGTGTATACACATATAATGATAGGGTAATTAATACAGAATTATGACTTAAGTTTTACAATACTGACAAGTTGACTGGGTGCTATGGCTCACACCTGTAATCCCAGCACTTGGGGGGCCATGGCAGGTGGATTGCCTGAGCTCACAGGTTTGAGACCAGTCTGAGCCAGAGCAAGACCTCTTCTCCAAAAATAGCCAGGCATTGTGGTGGGTGCCTGTAGTCCCAGCTACTTGGGAGGCGGAGGCAGGAGAATGGCTTGAGCCCAGGACTTAGAGGTTGCTGTGAGCTGTGATGCCACAGCACTCTACCCAGGGCGACAGCTTTAGGCTCTGTCTAAAAAAAAAAATCAAAAGGACTGCTTTCTTTTTTTTTTTTTTTTTTTTTGCTATAACTTCATACATAAACTGATTTCCCTATTTCCCCCTATACTGTATTGCAAACATTTTTCTTTGTTACTAAATAATCTTTGAATCTGTTGATCTCACAGCTCGCAAATGCCAAATGGTTCCTAATCCTAATGAGAGCTCCAGCCAGAGAAAAAAAATAGTGACCTTCACTCCCCAACCCTTCCCAGTCTGTCCTGCATCTTTGAAAGAGAGTTATTTATAGGGACCTTATCAACTGGGTGATTCCCTCCTACATTAATACGGTTTTGTGGCTTCCTTCCTAAGGGTGAGGTGGCCATACCCACCCTTAGGTGATCTACCCTTCTCCCCATCCTAAGGCCACTTAATTTAGCCTGAAGGCAATGCCATAGGCACCCAAAAAGGCACAGCTCCCACCCCGTGCATCTACTCTTTGCCTGGGAGAGGTAGAAAGAAAGGCCTTGTTGAACAAATAAAATATCCTTGGGGCTCTGGAAATTATATTTGCCAAGAATGGAGTAACATATGACAGGGCTTTATCTTCACAACCACCCAAATACTTGATCCCATCATCATCCACATTTTGCAGATATCTACATCAGATGGTATGGTGTCAAATAGGATGCCAAAACCTATTGCTTTTTAAATTTTGCAAGCCTGAAGACTCATTAATTTCCACAACAATCCTAAATTATCTGGTAAAATTTTTATTTCCATTTTGCAGATGAGGAGCTTGATATTTTTTCCAAATTACAAGTTAGTTTCTGGTCCAATCAGGATTCCAACCAGATTAACCATGACTCTATAAATTTTGCAACCCTAAGCATGAATCTGTGGACCTGTCTCCCATTTGAGACTCAAGGCTTCCAACAGGGTCCCTTAATAGGGAGCTCAGTGACCCACAGGCACACTTTTCATTACCCTGATGTAAGGACCACCCCCTACCCCACTCCCAGCACACACAGAACCTGCAAGGCTGGAGAATGGAGACCTCCTTGACTATTCACCCTGACTTCCTCCATCATTGTAAACTACACATGATCCTCTGACACCCCTTTCTCCACCACCTCCCCAGAGACCACCTCTGCCCACCCAAGACTTGGGAAAACCAGGTACACTTTGGTGAAGGCTCAGGCCTGCTTTCTTTATCTGCATCCTGCAGATGAGTTAAAGGCCCTGCTGATCAGAAGTGGTCTGATACAGAGTCATTTCATTTTTTTTCTTTTCCTATGATTATTCTGGTTCCTACAGAGTCATTTCAGAAACTATGAAGTTAAGATGTTATGGTCTAAATAATGATTTTATATATAAGGATATTTAATGAACATTATAACTTTTTATTCTTACACAATAATTGGTTTTGTTGGAAACATGTCTTCTGTTATTTATTATCCCTTTATTAACCAGTAACCATTTCATGAAGCATGATGATACTGTTTTTTTCCTCACTTTTCAAGCAATAATATACTGTTTTTTGTTCTAGATGAAGTGATTTCCTCTGAAGATACTGGAGCTAGCATTTTCAATGGCCAGAAGAAGGTGCTATATTACGCTGATGCCCTTACGGAAATAGCTTTTGTAGTTCCTTCTCCTGTGGAGTCCTTAAGTAAGAACTTTTTTTTTTTAAGAGATGGGAGGGATCATTTTAGGATCCTTTTTTTGTATTCCTGGTTCGTGCAGTATTGTTGCATTGGAAGAGACGTTGAAATGATCTGAGAAATTCTTTAGCTTCTAAGACATTATAACTATTAGATTACACAAAGGTATAAGATGTTATCTTCTCTTAGCTTTCTTATGGAAAGTAGTTAAAGACAGACAGACTAACCCTCTAATAATATTTACAAAATGAAGGAGTCCCACTTCAACCTATTTTGTCTTTCTTTAATTAATCAGTACACATAAGGCCTGTTTTCCAGTTTGCTTATTTCTTTCTTGAATTATAAGTGAACCCTCACCTACTTCCCTGTTCCCATATAAGAGCCTTTATGTGGAACCCCATAGAATCCTACAACTGGAAGGATCTCATAATAGCATCTACCTGAGCACTTAGCAGGAGAAACTCCAACAGTCTTGAAAAGGTGCTGTTTTCCTTAGTCTGATTGAATATATAATCAAAATAATTCAGAGAATAATAATGATGTTTATTATATTATTCTTCCTCTTTTTCCTCCTCCTCCTCTTCCTTTTTTTTTTTTTAAGAGACAGAGTCTCACTTTGTCACCCTTGGTAGAGTGCCATGATGTCACAGCTCACAGCAACCTCCAGCTCTTGGGCTTAGACGATTCTCTTGCCTCAGCCTCCCAAGTAGCTGGGACTATAGGTGCCCGCCACAACACCTGGCTTTTTTTTTGAGACAGGGTCTCACTCTGTTGCCCAGGCTAGAGTACAGAGTGCAGTGACATCATTATAAGTCACTGTAACCTCAAACTCCTGGGCTGAAGAGATCCGCCTGCCTCAACCTCCCAGAGTGCTAGGATTACAAGTGTGAGCCAACATGCCCACCCAGCATTTATTATATTCTGTACCTGAAAAATCAAATATTTTCTAGTTTTAACCTCAGTTATCACCTGTAAAACAGGAGCCAACAAGCTATAGTGCACAAGCCAAATATAACAAAGAGTGAGTTTTCCCTTTTTAAATAGTTATAAAGTATGCGGAAGAATATGCAATAGACACCAATATAGTTAATAAAGCTTAAATTATTGCCTGATCCTTTATAGAAAAAGATGAAGAAATCAAGTGTTATATGGGAATGTAGGATTTTAGCCAGTTCCAAAATTCAGTGCTTGGTTGCCCTTGTACTCATTTTCTGCATGTTCTAGATGGAAGCAGTGCTTTGTTTTTTAAGTACCTTAAGTTAGACTAGTGGGCACTATTAATTAAAACATTTTTGCTCCAAAGAAGCAGTAGGCATTATAATTGCTGGTTTTCTTTACGTCATAGCTGATTCATTGGAGAGTAACATCTCGGACCAAGATAGTGATTCAAATATGGATCTTATGCCAGGAATTCTGAAACAGCCATCCCTGACACTTGAGCTCTTCCCTAATCATACAGACAATCTTAATTCCTCACAAAGGGTAAGTAACTTTGTTGATATATATCCAAAAGTTTGTAGTGAAATGCCTGAGAAGTTTTGAATTTTAACCCAGAGAGTAATTAATTATAGCAGAGTACTGATTCATTGGTAACTTAATTTTTTAAAGTAATATTCTCACGATGTTCTTTTTTTCCACCAGCAGTAAATAGTTCATTCTGCAACATCTTTTATAGTTTCCCTTGATTTCATCTTTCTGGGTCCTATGTTTGATTCTTTCACCATTCCCTCTCAAGCTTAGATTTTTATTTGGTCCCTGAAATAGCCACTAAAGGTACAGCAGTAGCTACATGTATCCTATCTTTAATCATATAATGTTCATCTTAAACAAAGTGTGACAATATAAAAATGACAATATTTGAGAGAATAGCCAAGCATATGAGTAAATATACTGAGTGAGGAAGACAGCCCCTACTACGAGAAGTGAACTTTTTGCTTTTATACTTTTCTCTTACCTCATCAGTACATGTTATTTCTTTATTTACCTTCATGATACCTCCTAATCCTTACTGGAAAATAACCCACGTATGTAACAGCAAGAATACAGCATCATGTTGTAAGAGTAAGAAGATTGATTTAGAATAAATAATAAAGACAAAAGAAATGTACATTGACTAAAGCCATTCTTTCATTGTATGGTATTTTAGTTTGACTTCCTTTTACAGTGAAAATTATTATTATTTTTTAATCTTTTTTTTTGAGACAGAGCCTCAAGCTGTCGCCCTGGATAGAGTGTCGTGGCATTATAGCTCACAGCATCCTCCAATTCCTGGGCTCAAGGGAGTCTCCTGCCTGCGCCTCCCAAGTAGCTGGGACTGCAGGCGCCCGCCACAACGCCTGGCCATTTTTGTTTTGGTTACAGCCGTCATTGTTGTTTGGCGGGCCCAGGCTGGATTCGAACCTGCCAGCTTATATGTATGTGGCTGGCGCCTTAGCCCACTGAGCCACAGGCACCGAGCCTACAGTGAAAATTATTTTTAACAGAAGAGAGACTATGGGAGAGGTTCGTACCTTTAAAATTGATTTAGAAAAAAAAAACAAAATTATAGAAGACTCCCTAAAGCAAACTGATTTTGCTAAGGAGTTCTTAAAGGTTTCACAAAATATAGTTTAGAGATGAACTAGTGAGTGTTATATGGTAAAGTGCAAGCCTAGCCAGATCTAATATTCAGTGATTGGCTATCTTTGTATTTATTTTCTGAATGCCAGCATAGGTATTCCTTAAACCTCAGAGACCAACAACTCTTAAAGCATCATGTTTTTATTTATACCTATGTAGTACTTTATAGACTACTAACAAAATAAAAAAAGCAAACTCATGGAGAAAAAGCAGTTGGCAAAAATTCAACATTCATTCATTATAAAAATTCTCAGTAAACTGAATAGAACTTCTTTAGCTTGATAAAGAAATAACATGCATAAGATGGGGAAGGAAAAAGTAAATCTATATATTTGCAGATGGCATGGTCAAAATGTAGAATGTAGACTTGGAGGAATCTGTTTGAAAAATCTACTACAACAGCTCATCACCTGTGGCTCAACAGGCTAAGGCGCCAGCCACGTACACCTGAGCTTGCGGGTTCGAATCCAGCCTGGCCCGCCAAACAATAATGGCTGCAACCAAAAAATGGCCGGGCGTTGTGGCGGGCGTTGTAGTAGTCCCAGCTACTTGGGAGGCAGAGGCAGGAGACTCGCTTGAACCCAGGAATTGGAGGTTGCTGTGAGCTGTGATGCCACGGCACTCTACCCAGGGTGACAGCTTGAGTCTTTGTCTCAAAAAACCTACTACAACTATTGCATGAGTTTAGCAAGATTCCAGGAAAATAGTAAGGTGTTTTGGGCAAAATTTTAAGATGACCCTTGACCTTATATAATGTCCTTCCCTTGTATACGTGTGGAACCTGTGACTATGAAAAGGGATTTTGTGAGTTCAATTATTTTGAGTTAAGCCAAAGAGGCATTATCCACTATTAAGACTGAACTTAATCATAGGAGCTTTTTAAATCTGGAAGTGGAAGTCAGAGTCAAAATAGGAGTAGGAGCCATGATGTTAAGAAAGTAGTCTCTGGCTCAGCGGGCTAAAGCGCCAGCCACGTACACCTGAGCTGGCAGGTTCGAATCCAGCCCAGGCCCACCAAACAACAATGATGGCTGCAACCAAAAAATAGCCAGGCATTGTGGCGGGCACCTGTAGTCCTAGCTACTTGGGAGGTGGAGGCAAGAGACTCGCTTGAGCCCAGGAATTGGAGGTTGCTGTGAGCTGTAATGTCATAGCACTCTATCCAGGGCGACAGCTTGAGGCTCTGACTCAAAAAAAAAAATAGAAAGTAGTCTCTGAGTGTAGCTGGACATCTGTCATAGTTTGTCACAGTTTGGGAGAAATCTCTTGGTCACAGTCATTTTCTGTGAATGTTAGAGTAGAAACTGGGGGGCTTGCTGAGGACTTGCACACTATGTAATCTGGTAAAGACATTTATCTCTGTGATAAAAAAACAGTTTTACTTTAAAAGTTGACCTCAAGTATGAGATTCTTCCCTCTCCCACACCACCCTGAACGTGCCCGATCTCGTCTGATCTCGGAAGCTAAGCAGGGTTGGGCCTGGTTAGTACTTGGATGGGAGATTCTTCCCTCTATACACATGAATTTTATTTAGGGCTTTTAGCACAAACTTAGCACAGCTGCATGCCTCAAACGTTGTGTAGCTTAGGGTGCCAGTTTGCTAAAGGGGAGCCACATAGTACTGTTCACTTTACAATAGAACTTAAAGCTGATGAGTGGCAGGAACACTGAGCATGGTAGTGAAGGCCCAACAAAGTTTTTTCTTTCTCTTGACAAGAAAAAGGAATGAGGCATAGATTGCAGTAGAAAACATTTAGTCTGAGAAATAGGAATAACTTGATGGAACATTTTAGATATCAGGATCCCCAGGCAAAGTAGTGAAGTCACTGTAACAGGGAAAGCATACTGCTTTCTAGCCACTGTAGAGATAGACTCGAATCTTTTTACACCCTCAATAAAGACATTGCATTTATGTTTTCTTTTTATTAATGCAAGTTATTATTGTTCAATATTCCTTACCTTTTTTCCTTTGACAGTTTTAGACCTTCATTTCCTCATTCTGATAAAATCCAAAGAAGATTTTTTTTTGCAAATGTATTTCATTCTTTTACTCTTTTTTTCCTAGTGATTTCTCATAACCTGATACTTAACTTCCCTGGGCATCTTGATGTATGACTGGGTAATTTTATTAAGTCATATCTTCTTTTCCATGTAACTCCTCTTCTTCTTTACCCAGCTCAGTCCCAGTTCCAGAATGAAGAAACTGCCTCAAGGTCGCCTTGTGCCTCCTCTTGGACCTGAGACAAGAGTTTCTGTAGTTTGGGTGGAACGCTATGATGATATAGGTACTGTATGAGGACTTGTCCATAAATAAAATGATAGCAGACTGATAAGAACTTGCTAAGTGTAAAGGGGGGGGGGAGCGTAGGCATGGTGTGGGGTCCAAGAGTGAGTTCTGGAGTTCAGTAGGCCTGGGTTTGCATCCAGTTCCACCACTAACTTTCTTTAAGCCTTAGCTTACTCATCTGTTAAATGGAAGAAATTGTGGCAGATTTTTCATAGCTGTGAAGATTTATGAGATTAGCATATACATAACATTAGTTATTCATATCGATACCACAGTCAGTGGTTTGTTGCCAATTGGTGATAGTCATCCCAGGACCTCTGAAAAGTGGAAAAAGGGATGCATTGCTCACCCTCTCTCCACAAGCCCAACTAGTTTCACTGTAAAGATCAATTTGGTTTTAAGAAGTCTGCCATGGCATTGCCCATAGCTCAGGGGGTAGGGCACCAGCCACAGACACTCAGGCAGGTGGGTTCAAACCTAGCTTGCTAAACAATAGTAACAACCAGCCCAAAAAATAGCCTGGCATTGTGACGAGTGCCTATAGTCCCAACTACTTGGGAGGCTGAGGCAAGAGAATTGCTTAAGCCCAAGAGTTAGAGGTTGCTGTGATGCCACAGCACTCTACCCAGGGTGACAGCTTGAGGCTCTGTCTCAAAAAAAAAAAAAAAGAGTTCTGCTATGAATAAGTTTCTTACGATTTTTATGTTAGCAACATGAGAGCATTAGAAATGGATACTTTATCTATAATCCCATCCAGCCTAGAGTTTGTAGGAAAGTGCGATAACTACTTTACAACCGATAACTACTTTACAACCATACAACCAAGTATGTTCTTCAAAACCATAGAACATACTCTCTAAGAACTTTCTGCTTTAGAGGAAGGTAGCTAAAACTGTGGTCCCTAATTCCAGACCAACACTGGTTCATAGCATGTTAGGAACCAGGCCACATAGCATCAGTGCCTTAGTTCCTCTTCTTGACCACCCCCCCCATGCCCTGTCAGTGGAAAAATTGTCTTCTATGACAGTCCATGAGCTAAAATGTCTTGAGGGAGTATTTTTTAATTTGTGGGGAATAGTCAGGATTATATATTTTAGGATAGCATAATCCATGTGTTTGTTGACAGCTTGTGTGAAGAGTTTAGAAAATTAGATTTCTTATTATTTGTTAGGAGAAAATGAGGGAGATATTAATTATAAGGCTATTATTTCCTTCTAGAAAATTTTCCCCTCTCAGATCTGATGACAGAGATCAGTACTGGTGTGGAAACTACTGCAAATAGTAGCACTTCTCTGAGGTACACGTTTTTTATTTGCTTAATATCCATCAGAATATATATTGAATTTATATATTGATTGCAGCTTACTAAAGAAATAATTACATGAAACAGAACGGTATTAGGGGCACGGGACCGTAGCACAGTGTTTAGGGCACCAGCCACATCCACCGATAATGTGGCCATATCCACGTCAAACACTGGCATGTGTGAACCCAGCCTGGGCCTGCTAAAGAACAACGACAACCGCAACAACAAAATAGCTGGGTGTTGTGGCCGGCACCTGTAGTCTTAGCTACTTGGGAGACTGAGGCAAGAGAATCCCTTAAGCCCAAGAAGTTTGAGGTTGCTATAAGCTGTGATGCCACAGCACTCTACCAAGGGTGACATAGTGAGACTCTGTCTCATAAGAAAAAAAAAAGGAAAAAAAAAAAAGAAAGAAAGAAAGCTGCTTGGGAGGCTGAGGCAAGAGAATCGCCTAAGCCCAAGAGCTGGAGGTTGCTGTGAGCTGTGACACCACTGGCACTCTGCCAAGGGCAACAAAGTGAGACTCTGTCTCTAAAAAGAAAAAAAAAAAAAGGGTTGTAGGTGCATAAGAAATAAAAATAGAGAAAAAGAATCAAAGAAAGAAGTTTATTCATAAATGCACGAGATTATCAAATTAGCAAGGATTTTTTTTTAACCCATTTTGTTGAAGTAGGATTGACATACAAAAAGCTGTGCATATTTGATGTATACTTGTGAAACCATCACCACAGTCTATGCCATAAATAAATCTATCACCTCTAAAAGTTCTCCCTTGCCCACTTTTTATTACCATTAAAATTTGTTGGTAAGAACACTTAACATACAATCTACCCTCCTAGCAAATTTTTAAGTACAGTGTGCATGCAGTATTAACTGTAGTCACGATTGATCTCTAGGACTTACTCATTTTGCATAACTGAAACTTTGTACTTGCTAACTAATACCTCATTTCCCCCTCCCTCCAGCCCCTAGCAACTACCATTCTATCCTCTGCTTCTGTGAGTTTGACTGTGTTAGATTCATCATATAAGTGGTATCATGTTGAATCTGTCTTTTCGTGCTTGGCTTTTTTCACTTAGCATAAAGTCCTCTAAGTTCATTCACGTGGTCACAGATGGCAGGATTTCCTTGTTCTTTAAGGCTGATTAATACTCCACTGTATATATATGCCACATTTTCTTTACCCATTTAACTGTCAGTGGATATTTTGGTCGCTTCCATGTTTTGGCTGTTGTGAATAATGCTGTAGTAAAATGGGAGTGCTGAGATCTCTTTGAGATCCTGATTTCAATTCCTCTGGATATATACCCTGAAGTTGAACTACTGGGTCACATGTTAGTTTTATTTTTAATTTTTTGTGAAACTGCCGCATTGTGTTCCATAATGGCTGTACCAGTTTATAGTTGTACTAACAGTATACAGGGTTCCCTTTTCTCCACATTCTCACCAACACTTGTTATCTTTTGTTTTTTTTTTTCCAATGGCCATCCTAATTGGTATGAGGTGATACCTTATTGTGGTTTTGATTTGCATTTCCCTGATGATTAGTGATATTGAGCACCTTAGTTAGGATTTTTAAATGGTATAAGTAATTGCTATTTTACATTTATCAATGGCAAAACAAAAAATGGAGAACTAGAAGCAATTAAGTATTAATGAATACCATGGCAATAGGGTAGCAATTTTAGGTAAAAATAATAGAGTTACACTGATGAAAACAAACTGGTTAAATAATAGTTAAAATATCCTAAACATATGAGCTATTTAATGGAAAAATATTTCTAAGTAAAATGTAATACTAACTTTATTAATCATGTTAAAAATTCCTATTTTACCTGCTCGTATACAAGAAGGATAAAAGAGAATAATCTAAGAATAGTCACAATGTATTCTGTATAGAATTTATAGTGTTCAAGGCCTTTTGCTGCCTTGTGTTTGGGTTATAACTGCAGGAGTTACTGTTTACATCCCTGTTTTGCCAGTGGGATAAAATAGGCTCATAGAGGTTATTCCTCAGTATCACACATCCAGTAAATGTAGGGCAAAGCTTTCTGAACTCAGGCCTTTTGACTTCAAATGCTAACCTCATCCCTAGCATCATGCAGCTACCCTCAAAAATTAGTATTTTAACTTGAAGTTCCTTATAATTACATAATCTGATTCTAATTGCTTGTAAGATGTACTTATTCTAATTGTTAAATTACTGTTGAAATATCACAAAAATGGTTAATTTTAACATTGCTTTTTTTTAAATAATTTTATTAAATCATAATTGTGTGGTGCAATCATAGGGCACAATGTGCTTCATATACAATCAGAAATATTTTGATCGTACTGTTACGGATAGCCTTCATGGCATTTTCTTGATCACTATATAAAGACATTGATACTCTACCTTTAATAAGTTTCACCAGTACCCTGCTAAGATGCACCGTAGGTGTGATCCCACCAATTGCCCTCCC
>CAUYON010200313.1:0-10745 GCA_963573935.1 Arctocebus calabarensis | reverse complement strand
ATTGATCCATTCATTCACCTTGCCCCTGGCGGAAGGGACTGTATTCATTTGTTTCCTGGCCAAGGAACCCATACACCTATATATACCCTGAGACTAAAGGCCTAAAGGAGGAGACGGGGAAAGACCGGAAGAGAAACAGAGAGAGCTTCTCTCTCTCCACTAGAATGCTCTCCCTCTACCAGGAGCCTTAATGTTTTCTGTATTCTTTCCTGTGAATAAATTCTGTCTTACCAAAAAAAAAAAGAAAAAAAAAAAAAAGAAAAGGATTCTCAAGATAAGGACATATCTCTTTTGAGTTATCATTTTTTTTAATCTTGTAATACTAAAAATAAAGAGATATAGGAGACTCTTGGCACTTAATTTTCTGATACTGATTTTCGTTTTGACTGTTTATGAATATATAGAATGGGTAATTCTGCTAAGTATGGATTTCTTTTGAAAAACTTTTCAAACTTCTTTCTTCTTTGATCTTTTTTTTACTGTTAATCTCTCTTTAGTATGAGATATGGATTTCTTTTTTTTTTTTTTTTTGAGATATGGATTTCTTAACCTTTGACCACATTATTTAGATCACAGCATTGGTCACCCTGAGATTCAAAAGGTGTAAGGAATAGCAAATTGGACATGCGGGCAGCATTGTTTTTGGCAATTGTTTATACATTGCCAGAGTTTTTTCAACAAATTCAACCTATTCTTAAGACATGTCAGTAGGTGACTTGAAGCGTACAAGGCTGTAAAATAAATCTCAAGTTCAGATTTTCAGTATCTATCATGAAACATTTTGAAAGGCTGATGTCAATCAAGTCCAAGGCAAGCTGACAGATTCTAAGTACTTTGAATGGATTTATTTCTCAATATAAAATTATTGCTATACAATGGGCATACAATATGTCCTTTTCAAAGTCTTTACTTCCCAGTTAGTATTTTTTATTTAGAAGTTTATTTATAAATGTATACAAGTTATTTGCATTTGCTGTCATGGCTTTATAATACATAGTATATGTATGATATTATAAAATTATTTGTTTTCTGGGATGTTCACATTAACAAAAATCTGTGATATAGATTTTCTCAGCGAAGAGGATTTGATTTACAAAACTGGATTCTAGAATTTACTGACCGTCATTCCAGCAAAAAAGGGTTTTATGTGATAGCTATCTCAAAGAAGAAGCCATTCATCAGGGAAGCTGAGGGCATGCTGGATAAATTCTCTCATTCCACCAGAAGGATTCAACTGTCTTTCTTAAATCTGACATGTGAGCCAGAAGCAAATCAAAATGGAGGAAAAATAATTTTGACACACAGAATTCATCAGAGTATTTAAACAATTAAAATTTTACTTTATTTCAGAATAAGTTTACAGTTGAAAAATGGTATTTACTAAAGCCACAACATCATTCATACAGACAAAACTTTTATAGCAAAACCTTGGTACATGAGCATTAATAATCTGAATACTATATATGGATATAGAAGATATTTAAAAAACGGAAATGATGTATTCCAAAGGCTGTAATAGGCACAATATATATGCTTGTATTGGGTCCGCAAGCATTAGACTATCATTCATTAAGTGTGATCCAAGAAGTTGCAGATTTTTCAGCACTGTGTACTGAAAGATATAAAGGGATACCATAATTATTCTGATGTTGAAAAAGCATGTACTATCAAGACTATAAAATAGGAGCAGCAATTCCTTAGGTTTTAGAAGGAGTTATACACCTATGGCTTTTTCATGTTCATTTTTGAGACTGGTTAGCAAGTCTGGTAGGTGGAAAAGACGAAATTAGTCTATAATAAAGCATTAAAGACACAATCTACAAGGCATCTGATATTTAACAGGTTTAAAGCTGGAAAAAAAATTGAACTTGATCTTAGAAGAAAATTGCGAGGTACCCATGTATTTTATAGCAAGAAAAAAAAAAAAACCAAAAACCCTGCTTCTTCCCATCAACCTTTTGGTGCAAGACTCTCTTATGCAGAAAAGTAAGAGTTTTCAAATGACAAGATGGGAAAATATTTAAGATGAACAATTAGAATTCGTTTTTAGCAACTATAAAGAATGTAGTTTTTCCAAGGACCAAGACACTGAATTTGGTCCTTAATATGGAATTTTCTTATGTTTTTGTAAAAGTGTGAGTTGAAATATGTATTCATGCTGACAGTGTATCAACACCAATGAAGGTGAACATGTGGTAAAAATAAGAAAAAAATATTGTACATATTTCAGGGCACACTACTACTACATCGTGTTGAAATTATTCTAGAAGATAAAAATGTACATCTTAGATTCTCAAAGATTTTATTTTTCAACTAGCAATTAAACACAAGTATCTAAGCGAATCATGCAGTTTTTTTACCTATCAGTTCCTGTGTTCATGATATGAGGGTAACAGGATTCTTTTTTTCCCCCCTTTAAATCTGTAATGCTCAAAAGCCATTATGTGGAACTAAAAAACATACACAAAGGCAAATCATGAAGACATGTTAAATGCTTCAAATGCCCACAAAAGCATGCCAGAAACTAGAGCATTCCTCTGGCACAGAATTGTTGGAGGCCCAAACTAAAGCAGTAGTGCTACTGCAACTTCTAGCTCTTAAATGCTGCTTTTTTATTCGTTTGATAGTAGGGATTCAGGTGAGGCGGTACAATCTCTCGGGAGTTAGCCCATAATTTCTGCAGGTTCAGTGACCAACTTGGATCCATCCCATGCCGTCTTGAACTGTTCAGGAACGGGAAATTCTCTCTGGAAAAAGGCAAGAACAAAGTTATTGAAACAGGGCGCCGCCTGTGGCTCAAAGGAGTAGGGGGCCGGCCCCATATACCGGAGGTGTTGGGTTCAAACCCAGCCCCGGCCAAAAACTGCAAAAAGAAAAGTTATTTAAACTAAGGCTTTCCTTTTGCAATCAGGTGGGAGGCTGATTTGTGCCACATGATGGGCAAAGAAATTCAATCGAACTCAAAGTTGCATCAGGAAGACTCAAATCTGTCATGTGTCAGCTCTGTGACTGCATTCCCAGGTCATGCACAAAGCTGGCATTCACTAAGAACCAGGCATTCTTCTAGGACGGGAGATAGAGGAACTCAGCCCATCTCTCGCAATAACCCCATGAGCTTGGTGTCCTGAGATGCCAACTATGGGAAACAGAGGCCCGACAGGTTAGGCGGCTGGCCCACTAGTAAGCAGAGCAGCCAGACTTCAAACCTTGGCAGTCTCTCTTACGCACTCCTCTCCACCAAACTTTAACATGCACACGAATCAGCCGGGATCTCCCTAAAATGCAGGTTCAGTAGGTCTGAGGAAAGGAATGAGAGTCTGCATTTCCTACGTGCTCCCCGGTGATGCCAACCCCACCGGTCCCCACAACTAGAGCAGAAAGGCTTCCCCCTAGAGTTATCTCTCTGCTCTCTGACAAATTATAAACACAGGCTTAGTGTGGAATATACACTTGTTAACCCTTCACCATGTCACCCTACTCTTCCCATGGGAAAATATACACCTGCATGAAGAAAAACAGAGAAGAAATAGCCCAAATAAAAGTGGTCCTAACTCCTTCCTTTCCCGGAGATTGGTTCTCTGGTTATTTCAGAAGAGAATCGCAGAGGAGCCCTGGGCCTGGCTTCCGGAACCTCCGGGGATGTGCCGGCCACGTGTGCTTGCTGAGTCCCATGCCCCTGACGACCTGAGGATGTCTCTGCTCAGGAGATGTCATATTTCAGTGCAACACACGCACAGGAAGACTCTTCCTAGACGCAGGCCCCAACTCTTTATTTGGAAAGAAGAGATTTCTTCATTTTAAAGGGAAGGCTCTTGCTATAACGAATGGCAAATTCTCCTTGAGTGAAAAACCTTCCAAGGGAGTAAGAAAGCCACAATCTCAGTAACCTGACGTGCATGTGTCTGGGTAGCCAGTATCCCTTCTGGGGCTCTCCTTGATGAGTAAGTGAGGATTAGTTTGTTCTTAAGCAACAGGCCAAGTAGAGAGTGCTCCAGAGCGCAGGCACCTTTGTGACAGTGACTGCATGACAGCCGCCCCAAACCTGCTCCTGGCAGAGAGGTGACAGCAATGTGATGATGGGTCTTCTCTGGAAGGCTGATATCTCTCTCTTTTTTTAATTTAATTTTTTTTTATTGTTGGGGGTTCATTGAAGGTACAAGAAACCAGGTTACACTGGTTGCATTTGTTAGGTAAAGTCCCTATTACAATCGTGTTTTGCCCCCAAAAGGGGTGGCACACACCAAGACCCCACCCCCCTCTCCCCTTCCCTCTCCCTGCTCTTCCTGGAAGGCTGATCTCTTTCAGGATGAAGCATCCCCACTATCCATTCCCACGTTACAATGCCTACGGCCAGTCCTCTGGACTCTTCTCTGCCTCCTTCAACTGAAAACACACAAAGAGGGCCAAGGACTGATATCTGTAAAGGCGAGCCCTTAACTTGTTTCAGCATAAAAGCTCAGGTTTTGATCTAAACTTTAGGCCAGTGGATCTCAATGTTGGCTTTACACTGGAATCACTGTGGGAGCTTTAGCCACTACAGATGCCTGGGTCCCATGCACAGGGTTCTAGCTTCATCAGGCCAGAGCATCCATCCAAGCCCCGTGCGCTCCTGAGCAGACCCCGTGCCACGCAGCGGAGCCTTCTGCTTCAACAGCTGCCATGGCCGGGCTCGCTCCAGTTTCTGGCTCTCCCACTCAAGCTGTTCTGTTTTGGCTGTAGCTCTTCAGTAGTTGTTTCTTTCTCTCTCTCTCTCTCTCTTTTTTTTTTTTTTTTTGTGTGGAGAGCTCAAGAAAGGACTCTACTAAGCCTAGGCATTCTTTTCCACTCAGGCCATCCAGACACCTAGCAGCAAAGCACAGCCTGAGGCTTGCAGAGTTTTGTTTTTTTTAAGCCAAAATGATGAGTTCTAGGCTGCAATAGATGATAAGTAGCTAGGCAGAGCTGAGGAACTGACTGATGAGAAAGGGAGACCATGGCAGCTGTCCTGCAGTCTGCCTAAGCTCAACCTGCGTGTTCACTGCTGTGCAGACACTGACGATTGGCCCGAAGCTCATGGGGAGCTGCCCCCTGCCAAACGTGTGCCTGCTAAGTTCACGCTTTCTCCAGTCCTTCGCTGGTTCACAGGCTCCCTGCACAGTAAGACTCCAAGGGAATTATCTATTTAGTTTCCTCCTTCTCAGTAGCAACAATGAGAGGATCCGCCATGCTTCGTGATTCAGAAAATGTATTCATTGCACCCCGTTTTTAAAATGTGAGTAGGATATGTGCGTGCTTCTTTTAGAAGCTGCTTGGTTGAGGAGAGGAAATGAAGAAAATAAACAGTGGCAAAAATCACTTCGGCTAGTGTTTCTCGGAGGGCTGTTGGACGGGCCGATGGCATCGGAATCATCTATGATGCATGTTAAAAATCCACACTTTGGGGTCTCACACCAAGCCTCCTGAACCCAACCTGCAGGTGCAGGGTTTGGGAGCTGGCGTTTTCATGAAGCTTCCCAGCCCATTCTTACACTGAGCCTGACAACCTCTGACGTACGTACACCTGCACAAATAAGTCTGTTTATTATCCTCTCTCCTCCCTCCCATTTTTTCCCTAAAGCATTTCTCTCTCTTTCCTGTTTACCTCCACGAGAGCAAAGGAAAATATTTAGTCCTACGCAGTAGGAACTCAGATGCATGCTATTTGCTAAAAGCTAGCCCACTAAGGCAATCATTCGTAGATTGCCTTGAGAATCTCAAATCCAAGAGTGAGCAGTCACGAAGCTCAAAGGAGGGAAGAGATGTGGAAGGCAGCTTCCTCTCCTGCCTGTGAATTACTCTACAAATAAAGCTCACAGGTTGGTAGTTGATTAATCAATCTCTAAGAATGTTAATAACGAAGGCTCACGAAAAGTTCTTGACGGCCTTTTGAAACGTACTTACATAATCACCGTCCTGAGGGATGAGGATATTCATTTCGGATGACTTCGCGCTCACAATCGCACAGTCTAACGCATCTTCACTGAGGTATATGTGGCATCCTTCTGTCTTATTAATGGAAATTGTTGGCACTCTCCCCATTACCTAAAACAGAAAAAAAAAAATCTGAGACCGAAGCAAAGGAAGAGAAATCACAATGCCCCCAAATTAGCATGATCTAGATTCCTCTTGGCATTAGTGCAGGCTTCACCAAGCCTTAGGATTGATTGGGTCAGAGCTTGGGAGGCTGATAAAGGGCAAAAGTCTCCAGGCTGAACAGGAGAGGCGTCATCTGGGGACACAGTGAAAGGACCACACAGGGGATTCTCAAACCTCAGGGTCTCTTTCCTGAGACAAAATGAAAGGATTAATTTGGAAACAGCTAGATGTTCACAAAAAGCCTCATGACCCTGTCAGTGGATTTGAAACATATATTTGATTTCATGATAAAAGAAACAAGATGTATCTGCTTTCATTTGCTCAAAATTTTAGTTCTGACAAATCTCTACAAAACTTGGATTAAAACAAATACTAATATTGGCATTTATGAGTAAAATGATTCTTGAGTAAAAGCTGAGTAGATTTTTCCTTTCTTAACTAAGAAGAAGTAAGAAACACTACTATTCTTTTTCTCAAAAGTTCTTTGCTAGATAAAAATCTCACTGGTTGAATTTGAGGCTTAAATGAGATGCCTGTCCAGGTATTTTGAAATGTATTCATTTCAGGAGCCAAAACTGGGGGCTTGGCTCAGGACGTTCATTATACAAACAGGACCACGTTCAAGAGGGGGCAATTCTTATGTATTGTTCATAAATATCTAAGTGCTATAAAAATTATGATCAGTTTTAAATTTCTCTTCTAATAATTCGTTCTCAGACATCCTCCTCCCCCCCAGATCTCTATAAGGGTTGATTGTTCCCCCAAAGACCATATTAGAACTCTATAATTTCCCTGCTTGTAATGGTAATTAAAGTGATAAGGACATCTCTTTTTTCACCCTGAAGAAAAGGCTGGATTGCAAACCAAAGGAACAACTCCTGCTGATGGTGCAAGTGATGTAAAGAATTCCTTGGGGTGAGTCTAGCCAGGTCCCCATGCTTCTCTGTTTTCTCCCCTCTCTTAATAGAAACTGGACACTGAGCTGGAATTGAGCCTCAATTAAAAAAAAGGCAGAGGTAGTTCAAGGTCAGGTAAGCACAGAGCTCTGTCATAAATATAACAACACTGTACGTATGTCTATATTTCTAGAATGTGTCAGCAGTAACCTTTTAGTAATTCCTTTTTTTTCAGAGTCTGATTTTATCACCCTCGGTAGAGTGCCGTGGCATCACACAGCTCACAGCAACCTTCAACTCCTGGGCCCAGGCGATTCTCTTGCCTCAGTCTCCCGAGTAGCTGGGACTACAGGCACCCGCCACAACTCCCAGCTATTTTTTTGTTGCAGTTTGGCTGGGGACGGGTTTGAACCCTCTACCCTTGGTATATGGGGTCAGTGCCCTACCCACTGAGTCACAGGCGCTGCCCTCTATTTTCTTTTTTCTTATTTAAAGACTGGATGAGGGGACGTTTTGATATTTCTAGATTTGTTTTTTTATAATGATGAGGAGCATTTATATGTTGACTAGAACTGCAGAAAGCCAACCTATTGAAGAAGAGGGGTAAATTGTTAGTGAGTCTTAGGGAATTTGTCTAGGAGACACAGTGGGGACATAGGAGGCAAGCACATTATGCTAGTACGTTTTGTTCATATTTATATACTGTTACATTAGGTTAAAAATGCTGAAATACCCTATGTATCTGAAAAGGCAATACAGGTTGAGTATCTCTTAGCTGAAATGTTTGGGACCAGAAATGTTTAGGATTTAGGACTGATTTTGGATGTTGGCATATTTACACATACATGATGAGCTATCTTGGGGATGGTATCCAAGTCTAATCATGACATTCACTTACGTGTGGTATATACTTCATGCACACAGCCTGAAGGTAACTTTACATGACACTTAAATCAATTTTGTGCATGATGTAAAGTTTGAGTACATGAAGTCAGGTGTGGAATTTTTCACTTGGGGTGTCATACTGGTATTCAAAAAGGTTTAGATTTGGGAGCATTTTGGGTTTTTGGATTAGGGATGCTCTGTGTGTGTAGTAGAATTTTAAGAATAACTCTTGCGTGTTAAGCATTTTGGTTAGTACCGCTTTAGAGTACATAATAAACATGTCTTTCTTGGTAGTCTATGAACACCTTGAGAACAGAAATTGTTTCTTATCAGGAGAGCTGGGCCAAAGACTAGCTCTTCTGATGAATGACAGATGACAAGTAACCGTGCTCAGGCCAATACTCCTGTATTTAAGACATCTTTCTGCATTAATATTGTTTTTCTTGAATTTATTTCTCCATAAAATTAAAAAATTTCCCTCATCTATATTAGTCTCTTCTCTCCCCCATAATTTATACTATATTCCTAGGATAGTTTTCCAAAAATAGGATTACTAGGCCAAATCAGTAGGCCCCTGTTTTTTCCCTTTCAATCTTTTAATAGCGTTAGTGAGGTAAAATCCGCAAACATAAAAGTTACCCATTTTAAGTGGACAATCCAATGATACTGGATAAATTTACAGAATTGTGCAATCATTGCTGCAACCCAGTTTTAGAACATTTCCATCAGCTCAAAAATATCCTTAATGCCCATTTCCAGTCAGTCCCCGCTCCCCAACCCCAGACACCCACTAATCTACTTTCTGTTCGGTTGTGTCCATCCAGCCTGGCTGGCGTGCTTATTTATTTATTTATTTATTTATTTATTTATTTATTTATTTATTTATGAGATGAAGTCTTCCCGTTGTTGATCCTCATTGCAGTGGCAGCCTCTGATTCCAGTGTTCAAGTGATCCTACTGTTTTAGCCTCCCCAATAGCTAGGACTTACAGGCATGTGCCACAATGCTCAACTAACTTTAAAATTTTTTTTGTAGAAACAGGAGTCTCACTATGTTGCCTAGGCTGGTCTCCAGCTCCTGGGCTCAAGCAATTCTCCTGCCTTGGCCTTCCAAAGTGCAAGGATTACAGGCTGAGCCACTGAATCCAGCCAGGTCCTTTTAAAACAATTTATTAAGTGTTTTACATAGGCAATGATACTTGGTTTGAATATCCAAAAGTTCAAAAAGCATTCAATAAAGTATCTCTTGTCTCTAAACCATACTCTAAGTTTCTATCCTTCCTGCCCAGGTAACCATGGTTTATCCCAACAGAGAACGTTTTTGTAATGCCTGGCTATATCCTTAAACATTTATATATTTTAAATATACAAACATATACAAAATAATATAACAAAACGTAAATACATCTATGTCCACCACCAGCTTTAAGAGAGCATTGCGTTTTGGCTTATTTGCATTTTTTTTAAGGACTAAAATCTGACAGTATAGGGAAACTCCATCAATCTCATCTACCAGCTCGTTCACTCAGTCACCTCCTGGCTTCACTGCCTGGATGTAACTACTCCTCTGAATTTTGTGTTTATCATTCACTGGGACTGCCCGTCACATGAGGTGCCTGGGATGTCCACCTTGAACTCTCATAAGTATATTTAATATGTTTTTATTATTCTGCATTTTTTTTTTTTGAGACAGAGCCTCAAGCTGTTGCCCTGGATAGAGTGCTGTGACATCACAGCTCACAGCAACCTCCAATTCCTGGGCTCAAGCGAGTCTCCCGCCTCCGCCTCCCAAGTAGCTGGGACGACAGGCGCCTGCCACAATGCCCCACCATTTTTTTTTTTTTTTGCAGCCATCATTGTTGTTTGGCAGGCCCGCGCTGGATTCGAACCCACCAGCTCATATGTGGCTGGCACGTTAGCCCGTTAAGCCATAGGTGCCGAGCCTCTGCATATTTTTTAATCTTTACATTATACAGTCCTTGCCATTCTATAACTTGCCTTTACTTTATTGCTCAGTGTGGTTCTTGAGATTAAACTATTTTTATACATGTAACTGTAGTTCATTCATTTTAGCTCCTGTACAGTATTCTATTGGTTTATTTATTCATGTACCAATTGGTGGACATTTAATTGTTCTAATTGCCATTATGAATATTTCAATAAACTTTTTATGTGTCTCCTTGGCACATATATTTACACATCTTAGCGTATATACCTAAGAGTAGAATTACTCAGTCACAGGCTATGGATGTGACTTTATTAGATGGTGCCAATATCCTCTGCAGTGACTATAATCGATTTACTCTCCCAACACTGATGTATCAGAGTTCCTATCATTATACTTCCTCAATAATTCTGCAGCATCAGACTTTAATATCCAGGCAGTCTTCAAATTGCAGTTCCCGTATGCATTAAATTCAGTTAACATAGCTCCTTGCAAAGTGAAGACAGTGTGAATGCAAAGTGGATGAGTGTGAAAAGATACATCTAACTGTGAAAAAAAAAAAGAGATCCATCTACCTGTGGTATTAATTCACATATCTACTTCTACCAGTTAGGTAGTTTATGCATATTTTCATATATACTTATCAACCACTTCAGTTTTTCGTCTCTGAATTGCCTTAATATTCTTTTTTTTTAAAGTTTTAATATTTATTGCAAGAATCCTCCTCCTCCTCCTTCTTCCTCTTCTTTCTTCTCCTTCCATTTCTCTCTTTTTTTTTTTGTAGAGACAGAGTCTCACTTTATCGCCCTGGGTAGAGTGCCGTGGCGTCACACTGCTCACAGCAACCTCCAGCTCTTGGGCTTAAGCGATTCTCTTGCCTCAGCCTCCCTAGTAGCTGGGACTACA
>CAUYON010200311.1:0-14230 GCA_963573935.1 Arctocebus calabarensis | reverse complement strand
AAAAAAATCAAGGCTTGGCGCCTGTGGCTCAAGCAGCTAAGGCGCCAGCCACGTACACCTGAGCTGGCGGGTTCAAATCCAGCCTGGGGCCGCCAAACAACAATGACAGCTGCAACCAAATAAATAAATAAATAAAATAATAAAAAAAAAAATCAAAACAAGGTAGCTCAGTGGATAGGGCACCATGCCTGGCTATTTTCTGTTGCAGTTTGGTTGGGGCCGGGTTTAAACCCACCACCTACTGAGGCAAGAGTATCACTTAAGCCTAAGAGTCTGAGGCTGCTGTAAGCTGTGACACTAGCGCACTCCACTGAGGGTGACATAGTGACAAATTTTTAGAGGTAGGGTCTTGCTCTAGAGCTCAGATTCTGTCTCCAAAAAAGAAAAAAAAAAAAAAAAAGGCTCGGCACCCATAGATCAGCAGTTAGGGCACCAGCCACATACACCAAGCCTGGTGGGGTTGAACAACAATACCAATAACAACTAAAAATGTGGTTTGGCGCCTGTGACTCAACGGGCTAAGGCGCCAGCCACTTACACCTGAGCTGGCAGGTTCAAATCCAGCCCTGGCCCGCCAAACAACAATGACGGCTGCAACCAAAAAATGGCCGGGCGTTGTGGCGGGCGCCTGTAGTCCCAGCTACTTGGGAGGCTAAGGCAGGAGACTCGCCTGAGCCCAGGAATTGGAGGTTGCTGTGAGCTGTGATGCCACAGCACTATATCTAGGGTGACCGCTTGAGGCTCTGTCTCAAAAAATAAAATAAAATAAAATAAAAATAATAAAAATGTAGCCAGGTGTTGTAGTGGGCACCTGTAGTCCCGTCTACTTAGGAGGCTGAGGCAAGAGAATCACTTAAGCCGAAGAGTCTGAGGTTGCTGAGAGCTGTGATGCCACGGCACTCTACTGAGGCTTAGTGAGACTGTCTCACAAAAAATAAATAAATAAATAAAAATTAGGAAATAGAATTCCCTTCAGAGATTTAATAAGCATTCAATTGTGTTTTTTAAGTTTCTTTGTTTTGTATAGACTGTCTCACTTTATTGCCCTTGGTAGAGTGCTGTGGCATCACAGTTCACAGCAACCTCCAACTCCTGGCGTTTTTTTTTTTGTTTGTTTGTTTGTTTTGCAGTTTTTGGCTGGGGCTGGGTTTGAACTCGCCACCTCCGGTATATGGGGCCGCGCCCTACTCCTTTGAACCACAGGCGCCGCCCACGCCCCGCTATTTTTTGTTGAAGTTTGGCTGGGGCCGGCACCCTACTCACTGAGCCACAGGTGCCACCCTATTTTTTTTTTTCCCAAGACAGAGTCTCACGTTGCCACCCTCAGTAGAGTGCCATGGCATCATTGTTCACAGCAACCTCAAACTCTTGGGCTCAAGTGAATCTCTTGTTTCAGCCTCCTGAATAGCTAGGACTCCAGGCGCCCACCACAATGCCCAGCCATTTTTAGAAACAAGGTCTCACTCTGGTTCAGGTTGGTCTTGAACCTATGAGCTCTGGCTATTCACCTGCCTCGGCCTCCCAGAGTGCTAGGACTACAGGTATGAGCCACCTCAGCTGGCCTATACTATGTATTGCTACAGACAATTGATTGGTCAGGGTGCTGCAGTGGGTCAACAGGAAAGTCTGGCTCAATGTCTCCTGTGTCCCTTCTAACTTAATAGGCTAAATCCAAGAGTTTAAAAAACACGGAGGCTGGCTCAGCGCTTGTAGTTCAGTGGCTAGGGTGCCAGCCACATACACCAAAGCTGCTGGGTTCGAATTCAGCCTGGGTCTACAAAACAACAATAACAACTACAACCAAAAAAATAGCTGGGCATTGTGGCGAGAGCCTGTAGTCCAGCTACGTGGGAGGCTGAGGCAAGAGAATCGCTTGAACCAAAGAGTTTGAGATTGCTGTGAGCTGTGACCTAACAGCACTCTACCAAGGGTGACACAATTAAGATTCTATCTCAAAAAAAAAGGCTTGGCACCTGTAGCTCAAGTGGCTAAGGCGCCAGCCACATACACCAGAGCTGGCAGCTTCGAATCCAGCCCAAGCCTGCCAAACAACAATGACAACTACAGCCAAAATACAGCTGGGCATTGTGGTGGGTACCTGTGGTCCCAGCTACTTGGGAGGCTAAAGCAAGAGAATTGCTTAAAACCCAGAAGTTGGAGGTTGCTATGATGCTATGAGTAGTGATGCCACAGTACTCCACACAGGATGACAGTTGAGGCTCTGTCTCTAAAAAAAAAAAAAAAAAAAAAATGGAGGCTGCAGTGAGCTGTGATCACATCACTGCACTCCAGCCTGAGTGACAGAGCAAGACACTCTCTCTAAAAAAAAAATGAAAGTTGGCTCAGCAACCGTAGCTCACTGGTTAGGGTGCCAGGGCTGGTGAGTACAAACCCAGCCCGGGGTCTGCTAAAATCAAACAAAAAAAATAGGGCAGCGTCTCAGTGGGTAGGGCATCGGCCGAATACACCAAGGGTGGAGGGTTCGAACCCAACCCAGGCCATCTAAAACAATGACAACTGCAACAACAACAAAAAAATAATAGCTGGGTGTTGTGCCGGGCAGCTATAGTCCCAGCTACTTCAGAGGCTAAAGCAAGAGAATCACTTAAGTCCAAGAGTTTAAGGTTGCTGTGAGCTGTGATGCACAGCACTCTACTAAGGATGACAGAGTGAAATTCTGTCTCAAAAAAATAAAAATAAAAACAAAAAATAGCCGGGTGTTATGGCGGGTGCCTGTAGTCCCAGCTACTCAGGGGGCTGAGGCAAGAGAAATCATTTGAGCCCAAAAGTTTGAGGTTGCTGTGAGCTATGACACCACGATACTCTACTGAGGGCGACATAATAAGACTCTGTCTCGAAAAAAATCATGAAGGCGGTAGTGGGTCCTTAACCCCCCCCAAAGTATACCAGACCCGGGAGGATTTCAGCTTGAAAGAGAAATTCAAGAAAAAACAAAGCAGTGCTTTATCAAATACCAAGTAATACAATTATAAATCCCTAATTCGGGCAGTGCCTATGGCTCAGTGGGTAGGGCACCAGCTGCTTATACCAAGGGTGGTGGGCCCCAGCCAAAACTGCAACAATAAATCCCTAATTCATCATTCTACTGCTCTTTCTTAATCTTTTATTTTCCAATGCCCTCCTAAACATTTTTAGAAGTTTTTCCCCTAATCAAAACCCTGAAGTTTCATCAGCACAGCCATACTCTGTTCCTGTGCTAGGACCCTTGGGGAGGCCACAAACCAGGGTAGTATCCAAGTTTCTTTGCCCTTGCCCCTCATGGGATATACCACCTGTTTGAAAATGCATGTTCTGATGAAAAAAATCTGGCAAAATGAATATCAAGTTGGTTAGCTGTGCAAAGGAAGACACAAATGTGGAGAGAGAGCAAAGAGGAGCTCTAAGATGCTTTGTACTCTTCATGTTCTCTACACTTTCGTTTTTTGTTTTTTTGTTTTTTGTTTTTGAGACAGAGCCTCAAGCTGTCACCCTGGATAGAGTGCCGTGGCATCACAGCTCACAGCAACCTCCAATTCCTGGGCTCAAGGAAGTCTCTTGCCTCCGCCTCCCAAGTAGCTGGGACTACAGGCTCCGCCACAATGCCCAGCCATTTTTTGGTTGCAGCCATCATTGTTTGGCAGGCCCAGGCTGGATTCAAACCCGCCAGCTCAGGTTTACGTGGCTGGCACCTTAGCCCATTGAGCCACAGGCGCCGAGCCCTTCTCTACACTTTCAACATGAATTATGCATAATTTACTCATAGTAAAAGACTAAAAGAACTGGAAACAACCCAAATGTCCTCAGAAGGTGAATGGATAAACTATACATCCCGGCGGCGCCTGTCACTCAGTGAGTAGGGCACCAGCCCCATATACCGAGGGTGGAGGGTTCAAACCTGGCCCCGGCCAAACTGCAAAACAAAAAACAGCCGGACATTGTGGCAGGCGCCTGTAGCCCCAGCTACTCAGGAGGCTGAAGCAAGAGAATTGCCTAAGCCCAAGAGCTGGAGGTTACTGTGAGCTGTGACACCACAGCACTCTACCAAGGGCCACAAAGTGAGAGACTGTCTCTGAAAAAAAAAACCAAAAAACTGTACATCCACACCAAGGACTACTACTCAATAATAAAAAGAAACAAACTGTCAATGAACACAAGGAGTCTCAAATGCTTTATGCTCAGTGAAAGAAGCCATACTCAAAAGGCTGCACAGGGAATAGCTTGCCTTCATGTGACATTCTGGAAAAAAACAAATACAGCAATCAGCAATGCCAAGGGCTACATTAGAGGGAGGGTTTAACTACCAATGGCAGTATAGGTTTTAGGGGGGGGATGAAGGAACTGTTTTGTATTCTATGGTGGAAATTCCACAACATGTGTCAAAATTCTCCGAACTTTAGCCAGGGGCTGTGGCTCTCACCTATAATACCAGCATACGGGAAGCCAAGGCAGGTGGACTGCTTGAGCTCAGGAGTTTGAGACCAGCCTGAGCAAGAGTGAGACCCCTACTCTAAAAAGAAATAGGCAGGCATTTCTGGTGGGTGCCTGTAGTTCCGGCTACTTGGGAGACTGAGGCAAGAGAATAGCCTGAGCCCAAGAGTTTGAGGTTGCTGTGAGCTGTCATGCCATGGCACTCTACTGAGGGCAACAAAGTAAGACTCTGCCTCAAAAAAAAAAAAAAAAAATCTCAGAACTTTTCATTAAAGATAGTGAATCCTGCCATGTGTAGATTTTTTTAAAAGCTAAATAAGATGGAAGTTAAGACATGCAAAGACCTTCAGTCCACTCTGAATATAAATGACTTTTAAATTGTATTTTTACAGCCATACCCCAACACAAGATAAAAAAATAAAGCAAAAACAAAAAAGGGACAGGCTGAGATTATAGGACCAAAAGAAAACACTGAGAACCAGGATTTTAGCTCCTAAAGGCAATGGGCACACAGGTGTCTCTCCATATTGCTGAGAAGCAGGGCCAGACTCCTTGAGTCAAGCTGAGCACTGGTCATTGCTCTTCCACCTAAAACAGAGGCTACGAAAGTCTGTCAGACTACACATCAGGTTACAGCGTGGCCAGCTATGAAGCAGGCTACCCCAGCAGCTGAGCACACACACGCACTATCACGGCACTGGGGCAGGCTGTGGGACCTCAATAGGAGTCCTTTCAGGTATGGACCATGCAGGGTGACCTGGGATAAAGAAAGAAAAGATTAATTCCCACACATGATAACCCTTAAAGCTGCCAGTGGCGTGCCATGGGGCAGAGAGAGTAAACAAGAATTTACATGTGGGCTGGTGCGGTGGCTCACGTCTGTAATCCTAGCATTCTGGGAGGCTGAGGCAGGTGGATTGCCCCGAGCTCACAGGTCAGAGACCAACTTGAGCAAGAGTGAGACCCCATCTCCAAAAACAGCCAAGTGTTGCAGCAGGTGCCTGTAGTCCCAGCCACTCGGGAGGCTGAGGCAAAAGAATCACTTGAGCCCAAGAGCTGGAGGTTGCTGTAAGCTAAGATGACACCACACTCTATCCAGGGTGACAAAGTGAGACTCTATCTCAAAAAAAAAAATTTACATGCAAGGAGACTGGTGGATGGTCCATGTAAAGAGACACTACACTGCTTGGGTGGGACATCAAACCTTGCATAGCTGTCCCTTTGCATAAACAATGCAAGACACAGTCACTAAACCCTTCCTGAACAGCTCAAGTATTCCCACCTTCATCTTGGTTCAAGCTACTCCTCCCCATCTCTCTACCTACCAAAATCCAAAGTCTACCTACTGCATGGATTTATTCTCACTCCAATAGCCAATTTCCTTCCTCTAACTCACTAGCACATTAAATTTCTACCATAGTACCACATTCAATTATTAATTATATCTATATGCCTAGGGCCCTACCAAATACAACTGCTTTAAAAAAGAACTTCTTCATTAATCTGTCCAACAAATATTTACTGAGAACTTACTATGTCAGACACTATATGAAGCCCTGGGGATACAAGTATGAATAAAACATAGTTCCTGCCCCCAAGAAGGAGGAGTCAGTATAGGCCAGGAAAAAAAGTGGGATTGAAAAAACTTAGGCAGAGTAAGGAGAGAGAACTATTGGGTGGAGATGGGCAAGGTGGTGTTATACAGGGCAGCAGGGAAGGACTCTCTGAAAAAGAGATTTCTAAAAAGAGCGCTCACTGGGTGAGAGGTACATGGCTATGTAGGAATCCAATGTTCTAGGCAAAAACAATATGTGCCCAGGCCCTAAGCCAGGTGTGATTAGCAGCATGTTAAAGGAATAAACATGGGGTGCTGGGACAGGAGGTCACAGAGACAGCAGGGGCCTGGTTACACAAAGCTTCATAAACTGCCTTAAGGACTTTGGCTTTTTTTCTGATGGAGATGAGAAAACACAGAGGATTACAGGCAAAGTACATGACCTCATTTCTGTTTTAAACACATCACCCAGCTGTAGAGCACACACCACCCAGCTGTAGAGCAATCAGGTTTGAGAGTGATTTGGACAGTGCTAACAAGTCAAATTTAAGACATGGAAGAAACACAGATCACTATAAGGAGTTGTCACCAGAACTAAAAAGAAAGATACCCCCTTGATGGAGACTGAACAGACTATGTAAGAGAAATGGGTTTTACCCATGGAAAAGTGGTGTGCTGAGATGGGAAGATGCAGACTTTCAGGATATCCTCATGTGTTCTGCTCAGGCTCACACAGGATGAGATTATCTTGGGGGTACAGACCAGAGAGAAGGTCTGAGGACCATCCTAAGGCATTATCATAATTATGGGCTAGGACCCGGCATGGCGAATAGGGGTAGCAATCAGGAAAGTAAAAGAAGAGCAAACAGTGGTGACTCAGGCCTGGAGGAGATGACATTCCAGGGCTGCCATGAACAGCAGGGTCTAAGGCTGCTGACAGGGGAGTGGGGCAATGTGGAAGAACCAGTAATCCCAAAGGAGCTGCTTGAGCAGAGAGGCAGGGACCAAAAGCTTTTACCACCAAAGCTGGTTCAACAGATCATGACAAGAAATAGTGACAGAGGAAAAATCCTTTCCAAACCTGGTTAAGATCTCAAAAGGGTAGTGAGAAAGTAGGTAGGGTCAAAGCGCAGGTTTGTACAATGATGAGAATTCTTAGGAGTAAAAATAAACTGAAGATATGACTAAAAAATACTATAGTCAAGACCCTGAACAGGCAAGAAAGACTGGATCTAATAACAGAGATTAAATAAACAATGCTTCAAAGATGCAACATCACCAACAAGCATTAACCCAGAGATTTTCATGGCATGTGATCTTGTTAACTGCATGTTTTTAAAACACACAGAATTACATCTTTGAGTCCCAATTACTCTTCAAGTATTATATGGACAGAACACGAAACCGTAAGGAAACTGTTTAATAGTGCTTATCTCTGGGTAAGAGAATGACTCAGAATTCTTAAAATATATTTTTGGTTTTTTCCAGCCATTCAAAAGTGTGTAGGGGCTCGGCGCCTGTGGCTCAACCGGCTAAGGCGCCAGCCACGTACACCTGAGCTGGCGGGTTTGAATCCACCCCTGCCTGTCAAACAAATGTGACGGCTGCAACCAAAAAATGGCCAGGCGTTGTGGTGGGTGCCAGACGTCCCAGAACTTGGGAGGCGGAGGCAGGAGACTCGCTTGAGCCCAGGAGTTGGAGGTTGCTGTGAGTTGTGATGCCACAGCACTCTATCCAGGGTGACAGCTTGAGGCTCTGTCTCAAAAAAACAAAACAAAGTGTGTGTAGGGCAGGGCCTGTGGCTCAGTGAGTGGGGTGCGACCCCATATACTGAAGGTGGCGAGTTCAAGCCCGGCCTCCACCGAACTGCAAAACAGAAAAATAGCCGGGCGTTGTGGTGGGCACCTGTTGTCCTAGTTACTCGGGAAGCTGAGGCAAGAGAATCGCCTAAGCCCTGGAGTTGGAGGCTGCTGTGAGCTGTGTGATGTCACCGCACTCAACCAAGGGCGACAAAGCGAGACTCTGTCTCTACAAAAAAAAAAAAAAAAGTATGTATACCACAGAAAAATTACAAAAACAACTTTACTGCACATATTCTGTAAAAACACCAGAAAAACATGATTCTGGAAACAAGAAATAAGTAAATAAAAACATCAGAAAATATAAACAAAAAAGACTCATCCACAATTCTAGAGATAAGTCCCATTAACACTTTGATGTTACTTTTCTCTCACGGATAAAGTAACAAGTGGGCAGAGGCATGAGGGATATGGACACCTGAAGGAGAAGTGTCCTAGGCCCAAGGGATAACGACACAAAGGCCCGAGGCTGGAAAGGTGGAACTCAGCGAACCGAGCTGGACAGGAGGCAGGTATGGACTGACAGCAACCGGCCCGACCGCCCCGCCTCGCCGTTAGAACGATCCCGAGCAGGGGTCAGAGAGGCGGTCCGAACCCACCCGGCCATCCCTCCCCAAATGGCCCTCCACATCCCTCCTGGTCCTCCGCTCCCACGTCTGCGAGGTGTTCCTCCCGTGGACAACTAAACGCAAAGGGTGATTTCCACTTTGCGAAGGCGTCAATCAATGACAATCCCCAAAACCTAAAACAAAAATAAAGCCCCAGAGAGCAGCTGGCTCTAACCACGGGGCGCGAGAAAGGAAAAGTCTTCCAGGCCCTCCGGCCACGGGCCCCGAGCGGCCCTCCCGCCCTGCGCGGAGAGCCGGGCCCGCACCCGAGGAGAGCGACCGGCGACGGCCGCGGCGGCCACTCCCCACACTCCGGTGCGCTAGACTGGGCCCCGCGGATCGCAACGAAACCGTCGGCCGCCCTGCCGCCGCGCTCCCGACCACGGCCTGGCGGGAAGCAAGCTCCAGGCGGCGGGACAGGCCACGGTTGGCGCTCGGCGGCTGCCCCCAGACCCCTCCTGGCCGCCCCCCGCCCGTTCACAAAGCCGCCGCGGCCTGGTCCCCTCGCGACGGGCCAAGCCGACCGGCAGACACCCTGGCTGCGGGCGGCAGGCCCCAGCGTACCCGCCCCGCGCCCGGCGGCCCGCGGCGCCGCCCCCACTCACCCTGCGCCTCGCGCGCGCGGTCCGGACCGCAGGAGGCTCGCAGAGCCGCTTCAGCCGCTCGGCACATCCGGGGCCGCGGGCGGAGGAAGCGGCGGCGTAGCAGTACGGCGAGCCGTAAGGAACGCGCGCCGCCGCGACGAGGCTGCGCCTTTGCGCTACTCGCGCCGCCCAGCGGGCTCCAGGGGCGTAGAACCTGCCGAGCCAGGAGACCGCCGGGTTTTGGCGTCAGCGGAGCGGAGAAACAGCCGGGAGGCGGGGCTGTGTGGAGAGGGTGCCGCACTTGGGTGGGGCCAGACGAGGAGAGGGAATCGCGTAAGGGAGAGGTTGGCGTCAGATTGCGCGCGGAGTGGGAATCGCGAAGAAGTTCGCGCGTGGGTGGGATTGGAGCACGTAGAGGGATCAGGTGGAACCAGGATATCGTGTCAGCTGGCGCGAGGGGCAGGAATTGCAAATAAGGTCGCGGGTGGGTACACCCACGCGTGGAGCCAGTATCACACCGGGGTGGGGGTCGGCAGTGGACAGGGGATTGCGTGGGATGAGGATCTCGCGTCAGATTTCACACCAGTGGGGATGGGGCAAAGGCTTTTTGGGGGAGGGGCAGAGTCTCACTTTGTCGCTTCAGTAGAGTGTTGTGGAGTCGTAGCTCACAGCCTCACAGCAACTTCAAACTCTTGCCTCAAGCAATCCTCTTGCCCTAGCCTCCCAAATAGCTGGGACTACAAGGCACCCTCCACAACACCTGGCTAGTTTGGGAGCCAGGCGGAGGTGGGGGGGATTCCTCACTCTTGCTCAGGCTGATCTCCACCCTGTGAGCTCAGGCAGTCCACCCGTCTCGGCCTCCCAGAGTGCTAGGATTACAGGCATGAGCCTCTGCTCCTGGCCTGGGGCAAAGGTTTTCCATGGGTACAGTCCACGGTTCACTGTGCAGTGGGTGAAGTAGGGATCGCGGGTGGGGTGGAGTTGCTGCGAATGCCCTGAGTTTTAGGATCATGCATGCGGTAGGTGTCATAGATGAGTGTATGGGATCTAGGGGAAAGTCGCAAATAGATGGGTGTAGAGCTCAGAGAGGGGTTCACGTTGGACAAGGATCTCCCGTGGAGTTGTGCATGAAGATAGGTTTACACCTAAGGTTGCAGGTGGGAGAGTCAAAAGAGGAGTGGGCAGAGGTCAGGCAAGAGCACGGAAGAGGATACAGTGGTTTGTGGACCTCTGTTGGATTGTGCTAGGGATCACAGAGAAGGTGTGCGTGGGCAGAGTACCATGTGAGGTGGAGGTCACTTGGTGCAGGGATTGCGCATGGGGTATTATCGCAGTGGAGAGGGGCTTGCACATGGGGCGGGAGTCTCTGGGGAGGATTGCACATTGGGCAGGATCTCAGGTCAGGATAGTCTCCAGCGATGCAGGGATAGCTGGGAAGATGGTGGGGTGTAGTGGGTCTGAGCCACAAGGCAAAGACAGAGCAACACAGAGTATGAAAGGCATCAAGAGCAGTGGTGGGAGGTGCTGCCAGTGGCAGTGGGGGCCCCTCTGGCCCCAGTATCCCCACGTGAGAGTCCTCTCTGGTAGGTCAAATGATGGACACCTGCTGGGAATCCCCAGGCAGGCTGCTGTTTAATCCCACACACGGAAACCTGTTTATAGTGAGAGGACAGGTTCAGTGAATTCTTTGGACTGGCTGTCTTTTTCTTTTCTTTCTTTTTTTTTTTTTTTTCAATTTAAAAGCAGTCACTGTTTATTAACTGACCAGATTACAAAAACAATCAGGGAAGATATCTTAGTTCATTCTTCTAATAAGTCTATTGATTTGGTCTTCCCTGTTACCAGCATCTCCACCTTCTACAAAGTGGATTGTCTTTTTCATCATTCCACCCCGTGGAGATAATAACGTGAAGGGCCACAAGAAGTTATTTGCTTCTTTGAAGCATTTCCAACAGTATAGATCTCATGAATCAGATCCTCCATGCAGATGATGCCATATTTACCAAGAGATTGTGCAATCAAACTGTTGTCAGTCAATGCAATTCGTTTCTTATTGATTTTGCCATAACCACGCTTGTAGATTAGCTCATTTACTGACTTCGGATTTGGGTACCCCATGCAATATAAGATTCTACAATCCTCTGCATGTTAATGGATGCCTTGTCGAGCTTAGCAAAAGTTCCATTGAAGGTCTGGTGAAGGCAAAGAAGCTGCAACACCTTATGGACCTTTGGACTCACACCGTTGATACGCTGATCCTGATGACAAATGCCAATTTGGGTTCTGCAGGTACATAGACGTTGCCAGCTTTTCTTGCCATCCTAGTCATCCGAATCTCAGTTCTGTACATCTGCCTGTTTTCTTTTTTTCTTTCTTTCTTTTTCTTTTTTTTTTTTTTTTTGTAGAGACAGAGTCTCACTCTATCGCCCTTGGAGGAGTGCCCTATCGCCCTTGGTGGAGTGCCGTGGCATCACACAGCTCACAGCAACCTCCAGCTCCTGGGCTTAGGCGATTCTCTTGCCTCAGCCTCCCGAGTAGCTGGGACTACCGGCGCCCACCACAACGCCCGGCTATCTGCCTATATTCTTTTTTTTTTTTTTTTTCTGAGAGCCTCAAGCTGTCACCCTGGATAGAGTGCCGTGGCATCTATCACAGCTCACAGCAACCTCCAATTGCTGGGCTCAAGCGAGTCTCCTGCCTCCACCTCCCAAGTAGCTGGGACTACAGGTGCCCGCCACAATGCCCAGCCATTTTTTTTGGTTGTAGCTGTCATTGTTGTTTGGTGGGCCCGGGCTGGATTTGAACCCGCCAGCTCAGGTGTACATGGCTGCCACCTTAGCCTGCTGAGCCACGGGCGCCAAGCCTGCCTGTATTCTTTACGATAATGCTTAGCTTTCTCATAGATAAGCTTCCTCCTTGCCTTTCGAAGCATCTTTTGGGCACATGTCTTTCTCAGACGCTTGATCTTTAACTTTGTGAAATTCTTTCACTTTTTCTTAAGGGTTTCTGGCACAACAGAAACCTTTTTCTTCTCTTCAAACCTCCATGGTTCCAGCAGGAAAAGAGGACTGGTTTTTTTTTTGAGACAGACACTTGGTCACCCTTGGTAGAGTGCCGTGACATCTTAGCTCACAGTAACCTCAAATTCTTGGGTTCAAGTGATCCTCTTGCCTCAGCTTCCCAAGTAGCTGGGACTACAGGCACCCACCACAATACCCAGCTTTTTTTTTTTTTTTTTTGAGACAGAGCCTCAAGCTGTCACCCTGGATAGAGTGCTATAGCATCACAGCTCACAGCAACCTCCAATTCCTGGGCTCAAGTGAGTCTCCTGCCTCCGCCTCCCAAGTAGCTGGGACTACAGGCGCCTGCCACAATGCCCAGCCATTTTTTGGTTGCAGCTATCATTGTTGTTAGGCAGGCTCAGGCTGGATTCAAACGCGCCAGCTCAGGTATATGTGGCTGGCACCTTAGCTACTTGAGCTACAGGCGCCGAGCCAATACCCAGCTATTTTTTTAGAGACAGGGTCTTGCTCTTGCTCAGGCTGATCTCGAACCTGTAGCTCAGGCAATCCACCCACCTTGGCCTCCTAAGTGCTGGGATTACAGGCAGGAGCCACCACACCCTGCCTGGACTGGCTATCTTAATGAGAACCTTTTTTAAAAAAGAACTTTTCTTTCATTCAGATTTTTTGTTTGTTTGTTTGAGACAGAATCTCACTCAGCAGAGTGCTGTGAAATCACAGCTTACAGCACCCTCAAACTCTTAGGCTTAAGTGATTCTCTTGCCTCAGCCTCCCAAGTAGCTGAGACTATAGGTGCCCACCACAATGCCCGGCTAGTTTTCTGTTTTGCAGTTCGTCCAAGGCTGGGTTTGAACCCTCCATCTTCGGTATATGGGGTCAGTGCCCTACTCGATGAGCCGCAGGCGCCACTCTGTGGGGGCTTCTTGACCTGAACCTCCCACGCTGAAGGCCAGGTGGTGGCTCTAGAGGCAGTGTCTGAAGCATTCTGGAGCCAGGTCCTTCAGCCCCACTGACAATCTGTAAGCACCAAACTTCCTGCTGGAATAGCGTCTGCCTAATACTCAAAGACCCCCTTTACTTCTGGGTTCAGTGAACTGCTTGAATGACTGTCCCCATTACTGGGTGTCTGCTGTTCATTTGCCCAGCATACACCCTAGCTAGCTCTGGAATTGAGCAAGGACTTGGCACTAGGAGGAAGGAGGAACAGGTTCTGGCTCTACCCATTCAGTGTGCAAGGCCGGGAAGAGAGCTGACAGCTGCATTCCCTCAACTTTCTGTGGCCTCCACACTCGGGGTGAGCAGGTGACCCAACAGAGGCCTTCCCCAAGGTCATATCTGGAGGGTGGGGGGAACTGGCAGGGGATCCAAGTGTGAACCGTCTTTTTTGGATCACAGCCCGCCTGGAAACCTGTCAGAGCAACAACTGCGCATTTAGCAACACTCACATATGTGAACAGGATGCATATTGTACAGAGATGGCCATTGTTTGTTTATAAAATCTGAAGATGGCAACAAATGCCCTCCAGTTGGCTGAAGACAGTGCGGACTGTCCACACCACAAGCTGAGAGCAAGGACATTGGGCACTGTCACAGTCACAGAGATCGGTGAGAGCAGGAGTGGGTGTGAGAGCAACTGAAGAGAAAAGGTTTAGGCTTGCCTACATACGCACAGAACTCTCTAGAAGTGACAAGAAACTGGTAAGAGCAGGGTCCTCTGAGGCTCAGTGGGTAGGGTGACAGCCCGATATACTGAGGATAGCAGGTTCAAACCCAGCCAAAATGTAATAATTAAAAAACAAAAAAGGCTGTGGCTCAGCGAGCAGGGCGCCGGCCCCATATACCGAAGGTGGCGGGTTCAAGCCCGGCCTCGGCCAAACTGCAAAAAAATAAATAAATTAAAAAAAAAAAAATGGCTCGGCTCCTGTGGCTCAGCGGGCTAAGGCACCAGCCACATACACCTCAGCTGGTGGGTTCGAATCCAGCCCGGGCCCGCCAAACAACAATGAGACTGCAACCAAAAAATAGCCAGGCGTTGTGGCAGGCGCCTGTGGTCCCAGCTACTTGGGAGGCGGAGGCAAGAGACTCGCTTGAGCCCAGGAATTGGAGGTTGCTGTGATCTGTGATGCCACAGCACTCTATCCAGGGTGACAGCTTGAGGCTCTGTCTCAAAAAA
>CAUYON010200310.1:0-14582 GCA_963573935.1 Arctocebus calabarensis | reverse complement strand
GAAAATAAGATTGCATCCCCTCTCTTCTTCTGAATTCTGTTGCCTGAAAAATTGACTTCCAACCCTTAACTCTGAGTTTTAATTTGTCTTTTGATGTGAGGTGTGTTTCCTGCAGACAACAAATAGATGGCTTGTGTTTTTTAATCCAATCAGCCAATCTATGCCTCTTCAGTGAGGAATTCAAGCCATTGACAATGAGAAAATTGATAAGTGTGGGAGCATTCAATTCATCTGATTTTGTGAAATTCCATTGCTTTTTGTTTTGTCTTTTGCATTATTGTGGAAGGTAGGTTCTGTCCTTTAATTTCTGGGTGTTTACTTTACTGAAGGTCCATTGTGATGGTCAGTGTGTAGAACAGGTTCTTATATAAATTGGATTCAACTATGACTAAAGTACATTGCAGGTTGAATTATTTCCTGTAGAACTGGTCTTGTGGCAAATTTCCTCAATGTTTGCATATCAGTAAAAGATTTGATTTCTGCATCAATTTTAAAGCTTACCTTAATGGGACATAGAATTCTGGGCTGGAAATTGTTCTATTTAAGTAAATTAAAAGTAGATGACCATTGTATTCTAGCTTGAAAAGTTTCATGAGTGAAGTCCACAGTCTGATGGATTTGCCCCTGTAGGTCAAGTTGGCGCTTAGTCTTGGCAGCTTGCAAAATCTTTTCTTTTGTTTGGACTTTAGATAGGTTCATCACAATGTGTCTTGAAGAAGCTCTATTTGAGTTGAGACAACCAGGGGTCTGATATCCCTCTGAAAGGAGTGTGTTAGAATCTTTGGTGATATTTGGGAAATTTTCATTTATAATATTCTCTCTAGAATGGCTTCCATTCATCTGGGGCATTCTTCTTCCCCTTCTCGGATACCTATAACTTGTATGTTTGAATGCTTCATAAAGTCCCATAATTCTGTCAGTGAACATTCTGCCTTCTCTCTCTTCTTTTCTGCCTCTTTAACTATCTGAGTTATCTCAAGAGCTTATTTTCTACCTCTGAGGTTCTTTCTTCTGCATGATCTATTCTGTTGTTGATACTTTCTATTGCATCTTTAAGTTCTGTAATTGACTTTAGTTCCTTCAGCTCTCCTATATCCTTTTTATTTTCTTCATATCATTCATCTCTCATTTGATTCTGTTTTTGGATTTCCCTTTGGTTATTTTCCACTTTATCAGCAATTTCTTTCTTTGTTTTTGGTTGCTTTCCACTTTTTTTTTGCAATTTCCTTCATTGTTTTTGATTGGTTTCCACTTTCTCAGAAATTTCCTTCATTGTTTTCATCATCTATATTTTAAATTCCCTTCTGTCATTTCTAGCATTTCTTTATAGGTGGAATCCTCTGTAGTAGCTACCTCACAGTCCCTTGAAGGGGTTGCTCTGGACTGGTATTTCATGTTACCAGGATTTTTCCACTGGTTCTTTTTCATGAGAGATTTCTTATTTCATGAGTGTTTCTGTTTCCTTGCCCTAATTTTCCTTTCACTTCCTCTTATTCTTTAAGTTAATGTGCCTCTGGCTTAAGGTTTTAATGAGTTCTTTTGGTACGGGACCAAAAGGATGAGAAGATTGAAGAGCAAGAAGGGAAAATAGATTTTAAAAAGAAAGAAAAAAGGAGAAAGGAGAGGGAGTGAATAAAAGGAAATATTGACAAAAAGAAGAGTGGCACCAAAAGAAGGAGATAGGAGTATACAGGTGTATAGTAGGGTACTTTGACTCAACCTTAAAAACCTCCAGCCTCTGGGGGTGCTGGGTTGCATGGTTCCCTTGAGGTCAGCAGATCTTTGCCAGCCTGATCAGATACAGAACCTCACCTCCACCAAGTAGAGAGGAAAGACAAAAATATTATAAATCAAAACAAAACAAACAAACAAAAACCCTTATGGGATAAAATTGGGGGGAAAAACCAAATAATAAGGGTGGAAACATTAGCAAAAATGAAATTCTAATTGTTAAAGAAAGGAAAAATGGAAGATTGTATTTAAACTAGAAAAGTGAAGAAAGAAAAGGGAAAAAAAGAAAAATATAGAAGAAAAATGTTGAAATTAAGGGGAAAAAAAGATAACAACCAATAAATAAATAAATGAAAGATAACAACCCAAGAAAACAAAAACCAAAATCAAAAAACCAAAACCAAGATATATATATATATATATCTTGCTGAATATTGTCCAGGCAACAAGTGATCTTCTGAGGTATGAGATGTTAACCACAGTGCTGATACAGCTGTACAAGATGGAGACTAGAGGCCTGTGCTGATTTCTCAGACTCCTCAGGCTTGGGAGCCCAAATGTCTCCTCAGCCTGCTTAAAAGACACTCCAAACTGTGAACCTTGGCTAAGCAGAAGCTTTCCAAGGAAAGCTCTTATCGCTGGGATCTCTCCTGATGTGGCTGCCTACTTATCCAGTGCTCTAAAACCTGTCTCACTCTATGCCCCTGAGGACCCGCTTGTAACCTGCCAAACATTTAGATCTCCACTCTTCCCCAGCATCTCAGTCCTCACCTTTGGGCAGCTCAGACACAAGATTACTTGCCCAAGGTCCCCCAGCTGATCCTCATGCTGTGATCTACAGGAGAAGCTTCCTCACAGTGGCTGTATGGGCAGCCCACAGATGAATTATCTCAGTCTGGGGACCCAGACAATGCCCCAAATCATCCACACACTCACTCAAGATCTCTCAAGGCAGTTCAATTGAGTGCCCAAGTCCAAAAGACCCCCAAAAGCCCACACGTAAGACTTTTCCTGCTTGCAGTATCACTGTTGCTGTGGTTACAGCTGGGCTCAGCCTCTGACCGAACAAATGCACCTACCACCTGCCAGTTCTCCACTGCTTTTGTCCTCCTCATGGGGTCCAGAAGTCTCTTGCTGATTCCCTTCCCTACCAAAGGGAAGTTTCTGGGCAGATCCCACCAGCAAGAGATGCCTGGAGTCTTCCCAATCTCACTGCGCCCAGTTGCACAGAAGCTGTTAGTTGGCTGCCATCTTGCTCCAGAAGCCTGTAACAATTTGTTTTTGAATTGCTTCAAAAATGCTACAATTGTGGAATTAAGCTATCTGTGGAAGCGGGGAATATCAATGGAGAAGCTGTGAAGATATTCCCCAGGTTTGAGAAATCAAGTCCAATAGAAATCTACTTTGGATTCAGATTTTTTTAGTTTTAGTAATACCCATCTTATTACAATACACTCCAGTTTTCACATCTAAAAGAAGAAACACAAATTCAGGGTTATAATGTGCAAAATTATATTGTGGACTTTTGATTTTGGTTATGAGTTCATTTGTGCTGGTAGTACTATTGAGAATTTTGTTGGTTCTTTTTAAAAATTAGAAGCCTATTTTTGCAAAATCTAATAAATATTTCAGTTGCATAGGAGAGCTGATAAAATCTAACCCTTTATCAGTATATAGATATCAGATGTCCTTCAGTACTACTGATAGTCAAAGAAAAATGTTCTATACTAAACACATAAAAATGTTGAATGCTTTACTCAATGTCAACCCAGAATACAGTCACTTTGGAATGCATCTAAATTACTCATAGATTTCTTCACTTTACTTTTAATTATTCTACTTAGTTTATAGTAATAGTATGATTATGGAACCTGAGATTTTTTAGTAAAAGGCGAAAGATGTATGCGATCTGAAGAGAAACCAGAGTATGAAACCTGAGATTTTTTAAGTTTAGGAAACTATAAATGCTTTTTAGTGTAATGAGTAAAAACCATGATTTACTTACATACCTACTTTATTGATTAATGGTGGCTTTTAAGCAAATATGATTGAACTTTTTTTTAAAGAGTCTCAATTTTGTCTGAAATCTTGGGAGGGCAGAGGATAAATTGTATTTTATTTTATAGACCTAATTCTTGTTCTAGTTCCAGATTGCATTATGCACTTAAGAATGAAAGCTTTATGTTAGTAATTTTTCTTTCTCCTATTCTTTCATAATATGATGACTTTATACCGAATAAAAATAAAGCTGAATGTTTTACCTTATGTATTTTCTCTAACATTTTAACATACTTTAATGCAGGTCCTATCCAGGCCTACTGTGCCCCAGAGTATTCCTTGAAGCTGCTCACCATCAATAAAATGGTATTTTCTCCAATTTTTCTAATTTTTTCTTATCTGTTGTTTTTTGGGGGATTTTTTTGTGAATTGAACTTCAGTATAAAGAGGTGATGCGTGCAAATTGCCACCTTCACACTGGTAACATTTGAGTAAGGGAAGTCTCCACAATGAGAAATAATGATGAAATCCAGCTTTCATGTCCAAGTCCAATTATAGTTGAGGACCTTTTCATAGCCGCTTAAATGTACCACTTCTTATTTAATATTTAAATGATTTGTCTGAGACATTTTTCATGAATTATCCCTATGATTATTCAAAAAAAAAACTTATAATTACTTTGGTAACTCCATCATTCCTGACATTGTTTTAGCCCATCAGAACCAATGTACATTTTGAATTCAAAAATGCTATTTTTACAAAGCTGTTTAATGAAGGGGACAAGTTTAAACTTTATTTCCCTCTTTAACGCAATCAAAAGTTATGTTTGTTTAGAAAACCAACATCCATCCAGATTATACGCTCTCACCAGTGCCAGGCCAAAAAACACAGGTCCCAAACCACTCATTCCATAACTCTCCCCATTTCTGACCTATGGCTGTTATTGTAGGAATTGGAGCTATCAAGAAATTGCCTCTGGTTCAGTGAGGGAATATCATGGCATCTTGTGCAATAGTTTGCAAACAGTTGCTTTAAAGAAATGGTATGTAAAAGAATACATCCAAGCCTTGGCCTCTCTACATTGTCATAGTGAATGTTTGAATGGGCTTACTTCCAAAACAGTAAAAGAAGAATATTCAAGAGCTAGGTAAAGTTGGGAAAACATGTTTGGCAGTTAACAATAACATCATGGAGGTTCTCAGGAACTTCATCTTTGGTCTCTCTCATCAGCCACATCCTTGGTTAAGTCTTAGTTTATCTATTTAGCATATACTCTTGTACAAAATAGAATTCTCTTTAAAGCCCAGTATCTTTATGTATAAAATTTGAAATAATAGTAATGCCTCTTTAGGTTGAGATGACCCAAACAAGTTCCTCAACAAGTGTTTTTTAAAGTAATAAATTTAACTATATAATAGCATAAGGGAATTAGCAAAGTGCTTGATCCATGTTTAATATCTTTTAATTGTTGGTGTTGTTATTGATTTATATTTGTGGTTATGCACGAAGATTCACTTGGTCTTAGGGCAAAAGGGCCAAGATGAAAAATTCTTACTTTGTTTCAGGGATAGTCAATACTCCACAGTAAAAATTGCTATTGTTACTTTACTTCTGAAAATCAGAGTGCCGGAAGATATCTTCTCAACCCTTTCCACAGAATACCCCTTAAAGTTCAAAGTGACTAGAAAAACAATCTAGTTTTGAGCCTCCTTCTTGGAAAGTCAAACTAAAGAATGATCATTGGTCCCCATGAGATTATTTTAACTTAACCAGAGATTTCTCTGAAGGACAGTTCAGACAGTGGAATATAAATCTCCATACAGCATCTCCTTCTGTGTTGCTTAGAGAAGACTTCAGTACAGCTAAGCCTTGACTCGGGTCTCTGCGACTGTACACATAAGGTGACTTGTAGCTGTTAACATATTCAACTATTTTAGCTATATTCAATTTGTTCATTAAATTAAAGGTGGTATTATTTTTACAAAGAGAATCCCAAAATCTAGTTCAAAGTCTTATAAAACAGATTAACCTGGCAAATTCTTTTTTTTTTTTTTCTAATTTGTTTTCATTTTGAGAGAGTCTCATTCTGTCACCCTGGGTAGAGTGCTGTGGCATCTTAGCTAATAGCAATGTCAAACTCCTGGGCTCAAGAGATTATTTTGCTTCAGTCTCCAGAGCAGTTGGGTCTACAGACAGCTCCAACAATGCCCAAATAGTTTTTATACTTTGAGTAGAGACAGGGTCTTGCTCTTGCTCAGGCTGATCTTGAGGTCCTGAGCTCAAGCAATCCACCTGCCTCAGTTGCCCAGAGTTCTAGGACTAAAGGCAAAAAACTACTGTGCCCAACCAACCTGGCAAATTCTAAAGGCGTTTTGCTCTTTGAGATTTTAGGAGATTTATACAGGATTCAGAGTGTTTTAAATGACAAAAGGACACCATGACAAAATGAAAATAGAATAATGAGATTAATAATGTAACAAATAGCATTTTATAAGATCTCTGATCAAAGCATGATTCAAATACTCAAACTTTTCTTTCCGGATAATGTAATAAGGTGGGCAACATAAGAACATTTATTATAGGAAAACATGATTGATACATTTCTAACCCACTTTGATAATATATCTTAATTTATTTCTTTTACAGCTAAAAGAGGTAATTTGGTGAAGTTTTTTCCCTGGTTTAGTCCTACAGGCTTGGTGAACATCATTTGCTCAGAGTGGTTTAGACAAAAACTAAGACAATGCCACTTGCCAAACTCACCTTTCAAGATCATTGACAAGACAGATGGGAAGTCACCATGAGGGCTCTGACTCTTGTTCTTCCGTGTAACCACAGACCATTCTCTTCCTTTGCAAAATATTTTTAAAATACATACTTATACATATAAACTTTGACTCCCTTAATACTGTTTTATTGCTCCATTTGTCTTCCCATGCTCTTCTCCCTTTTAACAGCACGTATGGTATTTGAAAAATGACTTAAAGGAAATACTTCAAAGTATTGCTTTGTGGCTCAACAATACAATGCCTCCCTGTCTTTTTCCTTTTCCTGTCTTTGAAAAATGTACCAGACAATATATATATTCACATGCACACAGTTACATTTGTGTTAACATTTCCAAATTCTCACTTCATTTTTCTTCTGTATAAAAATATTTAAATTTACATAAGCATGCTATGGAAGACTTCTTTCCTGTCTTTGAGCTTCTTTTCATCAAAAAGGAAAGGAATAGTGTTGGTTTGAAATAATGTGATGGTAAAAAGAGAAAAATACAATTTTATTTTTATGAGAACTTGACTACAGTCACATAAAACAGAGGAATGCATGAGCATTACTATTCATAGAATATTTTAAAGGCAAATACACACAGAGAAGCATATTACATACAGATACTTTTCAAATATCAACTTTTGAACTATACTTTGAATGAAAGAACTGAGGTTGGCAGATGACAAATAGATGTCAAGTATATGATATGTCAATAGGCATGTATAGCAGCACAGGAAGGAAGATTGGATGTGGGAGTCATCAGAAAGTGCACTAGAGAGGAGACAGAGTCAGAGTAAATGAGTCCGTGATAGACTGCGCATGCTCCTGACTGCCTTTCCTCCAGCCTAATATAAGGCTGATCTCGTATCTCTCAACACCGCAGGTGTAGAGACTACCAACTCACCACTGCTCTCATCTCGCCAGCTCTCATGCTTGTTAGGAAAGCTAAATCTCTCTCCATGAGAGAGAGCCAAGGTGTTCCATTATTGAGCTATACAGGTATTTCTTATAACTCTCACTCCTCCTAGCCACAGGCTATACAGGCTGCTACAGCTCTTCATTTTGGAAAGTTTCTATGGACATATTTTCAATGTTAGTGATTATTTCTTTAGTAATGGAAGGTCTACTGATGCACCTCAAAATGAGCATTCTTCATTTCAGTTATAGCGTGCTTGATTTCTATTTCCTTTAATTCTTTTGTGGAGTTTCCAATCTCTGCTTACGTTACCCATCTATTTTTGCATGCTGCACACTTTTCTCATTAGTGTGTGCTGTGTATTATTCATGGTTATTTAGATTCCAACTGTAATTCCACAATCTCAGCCATAGCTGACTGGTTCTGATACTTTCTTTTATTCCCTCAGACTGAATTTTGCCTCTAGTATGTCATGTAACTGTTAGCATCCAGACATGATGCATTTATTACAGATTCTGAGATTGATAGACCTTAAGTGTGAGGTTTTATGTTTATTGGGTTGGGAATCAGACTGTATTTAGTGCTTGGTGTAGCTGTGGTGTGGGAGGCTAAAATTTCCTCTAGTGTCCTTGCTTTTGTCTCCCCTGTCGACTTTGGTTTTTCCTAGAGAATCCATCTTTAATAAGTTCCAAAGGCTTGCATTTTTCTTTTTTTAGCCATAATCTTGTTATTATATAAGAGTTCTGTTGGTGCAGTGGAGAGGGTAAGGTAGGGAAGAAGAATTCTATAATCTCATGATTAGGTCCTAGTCTTTTATTGAGCCTGTATCCTTGGGTGTGACCTTCACAGGTGTTTCCCAGTTTTTCTCCCTGCATCTCTTAGGCTTCTGGAATTGGGGTGGAATTGGATATTTTTCTCCTCCCACACACAACACTAGATGGGACTAAGGTTGGGGGTTTTCTTTTCTTCACACTGAAAAGTATAGGGCATCGTCAAGTATTTTTTCTTGCCTTAAATTAATTAACCTCTGGCAAAAGTTATTCTTGGGGACAGGCTATGCTAAGGAGATAGAGAGCTCAGAGTATTTAAAAATGCTTATTTTTTCTCCTCTTTTTCCTCTTAGTACAAGGAGATTTTACTCTGATCTTCAAAATGAGAACTTTTTGGAGCTCCAGGGGCAAAACTCACAAAAGTATGGGAACTCCCAAGTCTTTTCCACCTTTTGGAGTTTTTAACTCACTTGCTTGTCCACAGTGAGCCTCTAGCACCAGGTCAATTATAGGGTGTGTCCCTATGGTACTGGCTCCAGAAGTGAATTCGCCTTTGTTTTTTGGAGAGGTGCCAGTTTTTCCTTGTAACATCAATGCTTCATGGATCTAAGATTTGTTGATTTTTCACTTTTTTCAACTTATTTTTGTGAGGATGGGAGTGATGAATTCCAAAGTCTTTGTCAGAACAGAAACACAAAGTTTTTCATTGTTTGTAATAAAATATTAAAAATAACCTAAATATATACCAATGGGGAAGTAGTTTTAAAAAATTGTGGTTGTATAGATAGGCAACAGAGAATGGATTAAGAAATCTATCTAGAACAGTGAAAGTTCGGAGATTACTGGAAAACTATCAAGTTAGTCAATCAGTTTCATGGTTGCCAATAGAAGCCATGAGATTACTGGATCAGAGACAGAGCATTCAATTATTAACAATGCAGAGACCATGAGTATTATGTATGCGTGAGTCCACCTTGTCTCTTGATTCCATGGAGGCAATGTCACAGGGTCCATATGGATCCTGCACACATCATACCTTATGAAATCCAAACTTAAAGAACTCAAACTTTCATAAACAATTGCAAAGAAATCTGTCCTTTGCCTAGAGACAGATGCTATCTTGAGTAAAAGAAATCTGCCTTCTTCCAAGGAGGGATTTACAATCTGTATTTTCCAAGGATGCCAACCATATAAACATCCTTTAAAAGATAGTCCAAAAAAGAAAAAAAAAGCCAATGCCTCTGTTCACAAAATTTTCAGCAGCATAAGAGATTCTTAAAGAAAAGAAAAAGAGAAAGAAAACTAGAGAAATACATAGCTGGATACTTTCTGAACTGGACAGCCTTGTATACATACAGCTAAGCACTGCTCTAAGCACTTTCCATAAAAACAACTCACATAAACCTAATTACAACTTCATAAAGTAAGCATTCTATTTCTTGTTTTATAGAAATTCAAGGAGGTTAAGGGACTTCTCAAAAGTCATACATAATAAGTGGACAATGCAGAATTCAAATACAAGTTGGTCTATTTCTAAAGTCTACTCTCCATGCACAGACACATCTGATCACATCAAAGACAGATCTATCATATTTGCAAGTGACAAAAATCTAAGTGGTCTGGCTAATCAGTTGATGACTAAAGCAAAAATTTTATAGTTTGCAATAAAGGGATAAATTAAAAAGATGCAATAAAATAGGCTTAAATGTAAGGTGTTATAGTGAAGTTCAAAATAATCAATGAATAAGATAGAGAAGACTTAACCATACAAATGTTTCTTAAATATGTATATTCTGATTATTTTATCTGACAGCAATGGTCGATTTAAGTCAAAAGTGTAACCAAGCTCTAAAGAAAGCCAATGTAAATGTTGACTACATTAATAGTCTATTACTTAGGTCAATAAAGTTAACAAAAGTAAAATTCCAATGTGCCATGTAGAATTACTATTAAGTAGATAGCTAGAAATCTGGCTCTCCTGGAGAAAAAGAATAAGAAAGGAGCCTCCAGACTCTTATTTCAGTGCCATCAACCTTAATTCTGCATAAGTGATTGCTCACACCTGGGGAGGAGGGAACATCCTACCAACCTACCAATGAGAACTTAGTGTGCCAAAGGCAAACAGGATATAGAGAGGCCTCTCGCCCACAGGACAAGCCTCATAGGTACAATAGAGTCTTGAAGTATCCTAGAACAGTCTTAAGGCTAATTATTAGGTCTTTAGCTTAAATCTACATTTCAGTCCACATCCTCCATGGTCTTTCAGAGAACTTCATAAGAGGTCCACACGTGCAGTGGACCAAGACTCTGGTTCCAAGGTGACCTCTGAATCATGAAGTAGGGCTAATCCAGATAATATAAACAGAACCACCAGCTATAACCCATGCCTCTTTGTCCTTTTGTCTTATAATTGGGCCCCAGCTCTGTCTGGGGCAAATGTATCTTGCTTTGTAAATCTTCTTACTCTGTAAACCTTTCTTTCTCTTCTTTAATAAACTTTCTTTCATGCTTTCCTTACTTTGGGGTGTCTGGTCATTCTTTGGACAAGAATACCCCAAGAACTGAGGACACAGACAGCTGCCTTGAAACCCACATTATACATAATACTGTGTGCTTAATTAATTAAAAAATAGACACTAATTAATTTCAAATACATACAAAGAATTATAGATTGCTGAAAGCATTAGAACACTGCCAGAGTCCAACTAAATGTTTTAAAATATTAGCTAGTATTCTAACTATGATACATTCACACAAAAATATTCTGTCCCTCTATTACATATGAATAAAGCAATGCTATGGAATGATATTCAAGATCTATTGGAGCGGGAGACCAGAGCACCATAGACCATACTACCATCTGCATAAAATAAAAATAAAATCTAAATATATATAAATGAGTATGGACACACACATTTAAATGCTTGTATATGCATAGAAAAATACTCAAATATTAGTATAATAACTAGGGTTATCTCCAATGAGAAGAGTTTATGACTAGAGAATAGGGAAGAAGGAAAACATAACTTTATACTCATAAATTTAGAATGTTGTGGTGTGTGAATGCATTAACTATTTTTTTAAATTTCAATAGAACTAATTGTGTCTGAAGTATTCTGAGTGCTCTTATTTATGAAAAAACTCAGATATTTATTTGAGCATGTTGAGATTTTTGAGCAATTAAAAACCAGTATAGATTTTTAAAACATTAAGTTATTTCAATAATGTAGAGTTTTGAATAGATCATAAAAATTTTTTAATAAAGAGAAGCTTCAGTATCAGTAAACAGGTAAAAAATAGGATTAAAACCAAAATTGTGTGTTTGGTACTTTTGAGTTGGATCAACTTATTCACATTGACTCAGTGACTTTTGATTCATGTGGAATTAACTCATTAAGGTTCCTTTGAAATTTTGGGTTTCTCTTAGTCCAGACTTCCAAACAAAACTGGAACATTTTTAAAGGTTCTTTTGAATTTTCTATACCCTTGTGGATGTCTGTGGTTTTTATCATCAAACCACAAAAAAAGCAGGATTAAGATATGTGAGTCTTACAGTCATGATAAAAATTTCACTTTAATTATGGATGAAAAGTTCAGGAGAGCCAAATGAGTTCAGACTAAGTTTGGCAAATTTATTTTTCTTTTCCAGAAAATTGGTCAAGTATTATGGGGTGGGGAGGTAGCAAATACCTATCACGTCCCCCTCTACCACCATGTTTCCCATTGCATCAATTGTGACTTTGAGATTTTGGCAATTTTCCTCTGGATTTTTGGAATTGGAAAGAAGGCTAATTGAATAAAACATCTTGGGCTCTGTTTTCTGTGGGCATCCTCTCTCACTAGAGCTTTTTGTTTTGAAACATGCTGTGCATTACTGATATCTGCCTCTTATGCATAATCTAACACTTAAAATGTCCCAGATTTTTTGATGTAAGTAGCTCTTCTCCCCAATATATTGCTACTTCTAGACAACAAAGAATCCTTAATACTAATATAATGTTTACCTAATAATCATTGCTCGTTCTAAAATATTGCGAAAACATGATTCGTTATAGGTAACTTGTTTCAAGAGTTGCAGAATCTTTTGTAGTTGAGTATACCATGCAACATGGCAAAATGTATGAATTATTGACATTTGGAAAGTTGGGCTCAAATATGGATTTTTATCTCCCTTACCTTCTGTGCAAGCTTAGAAAATGACTTTATTTGTTGACTGTGGTGGCTCACAGCCCTGTAATCCTAGCACTCTGGGAGGCTGGAGGCAGGTGGATCACCTGAGTTCAGGAGTTCAAAACCAGCCTGAGCAAGAGTGACACTCTGTTTCAAAAAAGTAGCCAAGCATTGTACAGGTGCCTGTAGCCCCAGCTACTTGGGATGCTGAGGCAAGAGGATTGCTTGAGTGTAGGAGTCTGAGGTTGCTGTGAGCCATGATATCATGTACTCTACTGAGAGCAACAAAGTAAGACTCTGTCTCCAAAAAAAAAAAAAAAAAAAAAGTCTTCATCTTCCTAAGCACCACTTTCTCTAGGAGAAATAGAGTTCTAATGAAATATACAGGGTGGACATGAAGTTTGTGAGCAATTTACTATGTTAAACTATTTTAAATTGCACATGTAATTTATGTCCATGCTGTCCTGTTATCTATAACAGGGTCCTAGAAATAAAAATAGGGCATGTTCAATGTGGTCAAAGGAAGAGTTTAATGATGAGACAGTTATGGATTTGTGGGCAGGGTTAAAAAAAAACCAGCAAGTAAGAGTGGAAAAACCCAAGATTGGCACTGTGATTTCTGTACCTGCAGAGATGAGGGAAAGCATCATTACCAGAACCCAGAAATAACACAGCTATAGGAGAAGCCTACCAGTAGGAGCTGAATAAATGGAGACATAATGTTTATAAAGTGTTCAGAAAAAAAAAAACAAACTAGTACAGGCATATATCACTGTGTTCAAACATCAAAAACTAAAATATTCACACATGAATGTGAATAAAAATAAAATCTTAAGGTTCTTCCCTCTGGAGGCTAACTAACTGGACCTTCCCATGTTGGCTGAGGGGATCTCCTAAAACTGAGATGCTACCCATAAGAAAGTCGATCAGACATGCTTCTCATGTCCCCCTGCCTTCTTATAGATGTCCCTTGTGACTCATTAACAGGTCTCAATATACATAACCAAGCAATTGGATCTGGGCTTATGTCCAGGCTAGTTCATTTCTGATTAACAGACCTGTATTATTCCTCTTCACTGACTCCTTATTTATTAGACAAAGCCTAACTCTTTCAGCAAAGTGTCAGCTAAAGAATCTTTAAACCTATCTATAACCTATAAACCTCTGTGTTGAGATATCTCACCTTTTTGTGCCAAACCAATGAATGCTTTTCACATATTGATTTATGACTTTACCTGTCATTTCTGTCTCCATGAAATGTATGGGTCCACTTGCTCAAGGTTTCTTAAGTGTGGCTGTGGGTCATAGTTCTCAAATTTGGCTCAAAATAAACCTCTTTAAATTATTTTACAGAGTAAAGATTCTTTTCCGTCAACATGGGAAAAGTAAATCATAAAGAAAGCAAATGTTGAACACTTTGGGGCTTGAAAACTAATACCCCAAATTTTGAAGCTGTGACATAATGAACTGAAGAAGAAAGTACTCAAGGTCTCTCTGACCTCTGCTGTTCTACCATATCTCTACCCTCTATCTTTTCTGAAGCACAAGGTGAAGTTAATCACTGATGTTCCTTTATCTGTCTAAAGTCTAGACCCACCAAGGAGAATGTAACCACACCTGAACAGATGCAATCATAAGATAATGTATACCTGTCAGGCTCATTCAAATTTCAAAGAGATTGTTCAGAAATTAATCTCAATCCATTCACTCTTTCCAATAATGTTTTATTGGCCCTCAACAGACTTTGTCTTCTCTCCCTCCCACAACCTGTTCTGCCACCTGCTCTCTTTCTAGCATCCAAGCCCCGATTCTTTCTACCACCTCAAGAAAATATATAAACTTTTACGGATTGAGTAATCACTTTGTGATTTTTTCTTTGTGTTTATGTTAATAGATTTCCCTGCCTTTTTTCCAATTAATCTGCCTTTTTTTTCTTTTTTTAAAAATAATTTTATTGAATCATAATTGTGTACATTGGTGCAATCATAGGGCACAATGTGCTTCATATACATTCAGAAATATTTTTATCGTACTGTTACAGATAGCCTTCATGGCATTTTCTTGATCACTATGTAAAGACATTGATACTCTACCTTTAATAAGTTTCACCAGTACCCTGCTAAGATGCACCGTAGGTGTGTTCCCACTAATTGTGCTCCCTCCACCCATCCTCCCCCCTCCCCTCCCCTCCCTTTCCCCTTTCCCTGTATTCTTGTGCTATAGTT